>JAWZYV010012198.1:0-183088 GCA_038373885.1 Cheiracanthium punctorium | reverse complement strand
CTGTTTTTCAAGGAGTATGTTCAATAAATGATGAAATTTTCACGAGCCCGAGCGCCAACTGGGAAATGACAGAGCCCTAGCCCGGAGTTCGGGCTCGGGGTTGAGCCCGTCTACAATCTTGTAGTTCGTCCATAGTGTTAGCACTTATAAATGGTAACTATTCGAATTATATGGCTTTTTGTTCTCTAGCAAAGCCCACACACGCGGGGGATTAACATATCGGAGGGGCAGGGGGAGGGGCTCTTGGCATTGTTCTTCCTCAGAGAGCCCTGTCAAATTTGCCATCCAACTTGCAGTAAGCTATGATTTATCAAGTCAATAAACTTGCATTAAGCTTGAAAATTTCAAGCGTGTAAGCTTAATGCAAGCTTGAATCAAGTGTTCAAGTTTACACTTGCCCAACTTGCATTAAGCTTGACATAGCAAGCTTGAATAATTCACAAGCTTAATAAATTCTCACTAAAAAAAATTTTCCTAAATACATGGGGCGCCGGTCGGCGAACTCGCCCCATATATTTTATTTTTCCACGCATTTTCCCCTCTACGCTGAAACCTCAAGATATTTTAAGATATTTCCGTCTAGCGTCCGCGGATCGATCTCGGACCTAAGGTGTGGGAAGCCAGCGTCCTAACCACCATGCCAATCTGACTCGAGGTGACATGACTAAAGTTTGAAGTGACTGTTATGGTTGTCACGCCGTTTTTGGCGAGATTGATCAGTAGTGCCGATGCCGATCTGCATCTTTTATTTTTCCATGGGATGAATCAAAATTAAAATAATGTTATGTGTGATTTATAGACTCTACTAATAGGGAAATAAGCATAATATAAACTTAAAAGCAGCACACGTTTTAAAACTTTCAATATCGCAACACTCATGTTGGGCAATATTGGCCAAAATCGAGACAAACGACTGATTTTGAAATCAATTTTGTAGTATATTTGTATTTTATTTTGAAGAATTTCAATATTTGGAAATATAGAATCTTTTTTTTTAATTCTATGGTCAAGTACATTTATGACTGATGATAAATTATTTGTTATGTGGATGTGGCTTTCCAAATCAAGCAGTCATCAAGTTGTATTCAAGCTTGACAGTTCAAATGACTTAAATTCGGCGGGAAAATATTTGCTGACTCATTTTTTTTTGTAATCTCCAAGCTTGGCTGCATGCTTAAAATTTGGTGACTGTTGTTTTTGGTTTTGTTTTATCATCTGCTCTTTTTGATTTTTTGGGTTGTTTTTTTTGGTCAGCTTGTAAATTAATACGTTCACAATTCAAAGAAATGTCAAGCTTGTATTTTAAGCTTATGTGCTATCTGGGACTTACTATTCTACTACAGTGACGGCTTTCCACTTATACGGTAGGGAAATGCAAATCCACAAACCCACGAGTTCGCGCGGATTAAGGCCGTTAATCCCGAAACATGAAAAAATAACGGCTTGTGCCGCCCACAGCTAGCTGTCGTCCAAAAAAGGGTCTCTTGGCACGCACGATGTGGCACTGCGATCGTGGCATAGATCTGTGGCACGCGATGAACGTTTCGATCGTCCGCCATCTTGCTGGTAGTTAGAGTCGAGCGATGGCTAACGGCTGCCCTTTTTTTCAGCATGGGCAATCTATCCAGCTGTTCTCGCATTCTTTCCATTTTTTCAGCAGATGTAGTGCTGTTTAAAAATAATCGTGACCATTTTTTTTTACGGGAAATGACGTGCTAAAAAGTAAAGGATTCGTCGTGGTAGCTATCCCAGACAGCAACATAAGCTTAAATCAAGCTTTGACATTTCCTTTGAATTTGACGGTATTAATACAAGCTTGACAGTTCAAATTCAATAGCTTGATTTTTCCTTTCGAAAAGCGTGCATGTGATGCCGCCATCTGTGTAGAAGAGAATGGAATTAATTGTCTTAGCGTTTCTCAAAAAAAAATTATTTGCACCCCTCCCTTGATTATATCGTAAAAAGTTGTGTTTTATTTTTTTATCCGCACCAAAACCTGAACATTAGAACACAAAGTGGAAGGGAATGAATGGGATAAGCCCCTCTGAAAGTTGTAACACGACGGGGAGTTTTAGTTTTACTTACATCTAATGAACATTAGTAATTCCATGAACTAATGACATTAGCCCTAATTAGATTTTTATTATATGTAACACAATTTTTAGTTAGTTAATATACTTCACATTTTATGGGTGATTGAATGAGGTGGTTTTTCGACCTGGCTACAAAATAAATTTATCATCCGTCCATTAAAATGTACTTGACCATTGAATTAAAAAAAAAAAAGATTGCTATATTTCCAAATATGGAAACTTCTTCAAAATAAAATACAATTATACTACGAAATTGATTTCAAAATCAGTCGTTGTCGCGATCTTTGGCCGTATGTTGCCAACATGAGTTGTCGCGATATTGAAAAGTTTTTAAACGCGTGCTGCTCGTTTATAGTTTATAGAATGCTTATTTCCCTGTTAGTAAGCGTCTCTAAATCACACATAACATTATTTTAATCTTTGAATGCATCCCATGGAAAAATAAAAATACATACAAAACAGAAACAAATACCGCATAGGGCCACTGATCGATCTGGCCAGAAAACGCGTGATACCCTGGAAACAGTCGCTGCAAACTTTAGTCATTTGAGCGCGACTCCGGTTGGTCGCAGCGGTTAGGTGCGCTCGCCTCCCAACCCTTAGGTCCGCGTTTCTCGATTCCAGCCGCGGACGCTTGATGGAAACAGAGTAAAATAACTTGAAGAATTTGCAGCGTAGAGGTGGAATCATGCGTGGAGGCAAAATTGAAAATAAAAAAAAAAGAAAGGAAATAGTGGTGCGGAGTTCGCCGAGACGGGCGCCCGTGTAGTTAGGAGATTTTTTTTTAGGAACATTTTTTAAGCTTGAAATTGAAAGCTTGCTAGTGTCAAGCATTGATATCCAGCTTGCTATGGTCAAGCTTAATTGCAAGCTGGGCAAGTGTTAAACTTGAACACTAATTCAAGCTTTGCATTAAGCTTACAACGCTTGAAATTTTTCAAGCTTAATTCAAGTTTTATTTGACTTGATAAATCAAGCTTGCTGCAAGTTTGATGCAAGTTTGCTGTGCTGTCTGGGATGTCAACCGCAACTATTTTTATGGAAATCCAATCTATTCTTCGTGACTGGCAACAGTCAAAACGTCAGAGTTGGGTGTTGCCAGAGTGGGAAAACTGCGCGTTAAAGGGTTAAATCAATCAGCCATCCACTTTTCCATGTAGCTGTTCCAATCAGCCATCCACTTTCCCGTTTCAGCCGTCCATGCTGGTGTCCTTTGGCGCAGATTTTGAGCATGATATTGCATAGTAAGATAGTTTTGTGCTTTAACCCTTTGAGGCGCAACCCTTTCCCAATGCTGAAAAAAGGGCAGGCGTTGCCATCGCTCGACTTAACTACCAGCAAGATGGCGGACGATCGAAACGTTCATCGCGTGCCACAGATCTAGAGCCCCCTTTTTGACGACACCTGGCTGTGCTCGCGCACAGCCAGCTGCGTCAAAAAAGGGGGCTCTAGATCTGTGGCACGCGATGAACGTTTCGATCGTCCGCCCTCTTGCCCGTAGTTAAGTCGAGCGATGGCGACAGCTGCCCTTTTTCCAGCATTGGGCAATTTATCCAGCTGTTCTCGCGTTCTTCCATTTTTCAGCAGATGTCAGTGCAGTTAAAAATAATCGTGACCCTTTTTTGACGAGAAAGGACGTGCTAAAAAGTAAAGAATTCTCGTGGAGCTATGTCACCCGCCACTATTTTTGTAGAAATCCAATCTATTCTTCGTGACTGGCAACAGTCAAAACGTCAGAGTTGGGTATTCCCAGAGCGGGATCACTGCCCGTTAAAGGGTTAAACGGATGCCTGTCTCAAATTCCATTGAACGTAATGCGTTGTAATTATTTCAAGTGCTCCTGTATTAGAACTATTCACGATACAGACACTCATTTCGGTTTAGAGCTTTATATTCCCATCCTCAATAGCATGCATCCATTTTATTTCATTTGAAACAGCCAAATATATCTAAAACACGCTTTCAAGAACGACTGCCCATAGAGCGAAATGTAAATTGGATGGAACTATAAATGCTAACATGCACCCTTTTCAATACGGTACAGGATACAGTACGCGTAGGAATAACTTATGTAAATTTCGTAGTCATGGATGCCTATCGACGAGAGTTGAGCACACAGACAGACGGATAGAATAACCGAAATCAAATATTTTTCAACCTTGTTGGAAAGTGTTAACCCTTTAAGCGTTGTGAACGTGGAGACGCAAAACTCGGACGTTTTGACTGTCGTCCGTCACGAAGCATAAAATATGATTTCTATAAAAATACTCGAGGGGTGACATAATTACACGAGAATCCTTTACTTTTGAGCACATCATTTCCCGTAAAAAATGGTTGATTATTTGTAAAATTGTCAGGATTATTTAACCAGGGTTGGGAAAAAAACCGGTTTATTTGGAAAAAAAACGGGATTTTTTTTGTTAAAACAGAGTTTTTTTTTTAATCCTTTTATAATTACCTGTTACATCCTTATAAATAAAATTATTTGTAAAATCTTCAAATAACAATTAATATTCCTTCTGTAAGTAATTAAAACAAAGTAAATAAACAATTGTTGGCATACTTATGTGGACATAGAAATCATTCAATTTTAATATTTTATTTCGAGATCTTATTTATTATATTTTGTATATAATATAATACAGTATTAATATTTTACTACATTTTACATGGAATCTTGCACTTCATCAGTAATAATGGTGATAAGTTGTTCAAAATGATATTTTTAAGGTTTAAAAATAAGTTGCTAAAACGCAAAACCTCTTTTAGAAACAAATTAAAAATGCAGCCTATAATTTAAGTTCCATTAATAATTTTTAATAATGATAACACAATAAATTATCTATTAGACTGATATAAAAACATATTGTTGATACTTATAAAGATAATTTTAAAAGATATCAGAATGTATTCTATCTGCAGTATTCGGAATTTTAAATTATTCATTTTAAAAAACCAATTGGCTTTTTTGAGAAAAAATCCTATTGGTTTAAACCACGGTTTAAACCATGCCAACCATGTTTTTAACAGCACTGGCACCTCTCTAAAAACTGGAAGAATGCTGGATGTAGAACTGGATGTAGAAGAACAACTGGATAGACTGCCCGATGATGAAAAATAGGGCATGCGTTGCCATCGCTCGATTTTACTACCAGCAAGATGGCGGCCGATCGACCAGCAGCAGAAACCATTTTTTGGCACAGCTAGCTGTGCCAAAAAATGGTCTCTAGATCTGTGGCACGCGATGAACGATTCGATCCACCGCCATCTTGCTGGTAGTTAAATCGAGCGATGGCAACGGATGCCCTATTTTTCATCATTGGGAAATGGTTGCTCTTCAAAGGGTTTAAAACCTTATAAAAATTGTCTCACAGTGAAAACCCGACTACCAGGCTTCTGGGAGATAAAAACAAAACCATTTCCAGCAGTCTCCTCCTAATATCAAAGCAAATACTTATTACTTCCCCCCCTCTTCGAAATACGCACGTTTGAGGTAAGAAAACATGCCTTAACGGAAACCATTTACAAAGATTTTCTCCCCTGAAACCCAACTCCAAAATCCTTATTTTCTCCTGCTAATATCCTTTTGCCTGGGTTTATCTCTCAGATATCAGACCTGGAGGAGGAACGTTTTAGCCGAAAAGTCATTCCGGTTTGATAGTTTTCCTCTCCCATCATTAAGTGGGATTGGGAGGAAGGCGGAAGGGGAGGGGGGGGGGTGATCGTCAGCTGCTGACTTCGCCCTATCCCCCAACCCCCCCTCTCTCTCACTTCTTCATAGAATTCATTTTGTGCCCAAACTTTTTTTTTTTTGGACAAAACTCTTACAAAAAAATCTGGAGTGACTCCACTCGACTTTCCGAACACTTACGATTAAGATCATGACCCAGCATTTCAATCAATTTGAATCGATGAATCATTCAAACATATAAACCCAATGGAAGGTCCATCGAATTCGCCGTTTAAACGCTAGCGCACTTTCAAGAATGTCTCCCCATAGGCCATCCTGTAAAAGAAATCTGTGTCGTAGCCCTGTAGAAAAAACCATCAGCACTATACACACCCAAATCAATACCGTTATTACGACGGTGGTTTATAACCTATATACCCAATTGGAGCTCCATCGAATGTACCGTTTAAATGCTAGCGCACTTTCAAGAATTTCCTCCCATAGGCCATAAGGTAAAAGAAATCTTGGTCGTAAACCTGTAGAAAAACTATCAGTACTATACACATCCCAATCCATACCGGTATTAAGACGGTGGTTTATAACATATACACCCAATTGGAGCTCCATCGAATGTACTGTTTAGGAGCTATCGTGTTCACTCCCATACACACACACACACATACATACATACATCTCGTCAAAATAGCATCCATGAATTCAGAAGACCACCAAACGTGTCCATACACCCAAATCTTGAAATCGAGTTTTTTCGTGATGGCAATACTTTCCTTACAGGGTACATGTTCGGAAAGTAAAAAGGTTGAAAAGCGTTTATGATTTCGTTTTGTCTGTAGGTTTGTCTGTTACGTTCGTCCGTCCGTGCTCGAATTACCGTGCGTAAACATGCATCGATAACTACGAAATGTCTATCATTTAAGTTTGTATATTGCACCGTCCGTCCTGTTTGAAATGGCTCACGTGCCATTTATACTTCTTGAGCAGGAGCACGTAAAAGAATTCCCGTACAGTAAGCTGTATGGGCAATGCGCAGTCATTGTTGAACCCCTTCCTTCACAAAATCACGGACTTAGCTTTCCTCCTCTATATCTCGTTCCCGGGACATTTCCGATTAATAGTGCTCAAAAGGGTTGCGCCAGACAAGATAAGAGCATTTCCATTCTTATGCACGTATTTTTTTATATCTCATTCCGCTCAACAGATGGCAGTACCAGACTAGTTTCAACTTCATTTTGAGATCGTTAATTTTTAAATAGTAGCACAACTCCGATACGTGTATTGGTGACACGCATTGTGCCATCTTACTCGTCTTTTTTTACTTAGGTTCCGAGAAAACGTCGCAACTATTTATTTATGTTACGAAGTTTAATAAATATCCCATTGAGTGCTTTAAATACATATTTTTAATGATTCCCTGATGACTAAAAAACGAATATTTAATCTCGATAACCCTGAATGTTGGTTTTTCTTAGAAATTTAAATTTTCTTTCGAACTCAAAAAATGCCCAAAACCTTGAAATGAATGCATATAGTATGCATGCACTTATTTTTATTCGAGTTTCAAAAATTAAAACTTTTATAAGTGTTTTCTTGAAAATAATACGACCGTTAATGGCTTAAAGCGTACTTTAGGGGTATGGGTGGATTTAACCCTCTCAGGCCCTGCGTTCGCAAACGAGGTCACAAAATTTTACTTGTACTTACCGTTCACGATGTATGGCCCTAATGTGCACACACAATGAAGAACCAATTTACCTCTAACAAATGTTTAATAATCAGGATTATTTAATTTTATCAATTACAAAATTAAACTCTGTTATCAAAATAAAGATTATTTTATTCAAAGAGAAAGAATTTAATCAGGTTTAAAGGGTTAAAACAGATCAAAATGGATATACAGAGTTTTCCAAAAACATTGACTTAGGCATTGACTCCTCAAATAGTACCTATCATAGACAAATACAATAAATTACAAAGCTACGTAAAGAAAGGTACGGGATTTTAGAGTATTCAATAAATTATTCAGGAGATTAAATCTAAATAAACACGAAATTTAAATTTTTATACGCCCCCCCCCCCCACACAAAAAGAATTCTAATGAGTAAAGCGTACCCCATACTCTAATAAGGGAGATGAAAAACATTTGAGAACTTTACAGTAAAAGGTGTGGAAATATGGAAATAAGTACAGACTGACTTAAACCATTTTTTCACTATTCTCGAAGGCACAAAAAAAAAAAAAAAAAAAAAAAAAAAAAAACACGTCAGATGTTCGCGTTTAGGAGCCGTACAAAAATCACAAAAGCAAACAATGATTGCATAATTCTTTTGCTATTGTATTACGGGTATCGTATCGGGGCGGGGGATATTACGGGTATCGTACACGATTAAATCCATTGAGTAAAATAATAATCAAACGGAGTCTATTTTTACTCAATTTTTCACTTCAAACAGCCATTCTCCCGATTGAGTAAAATGGGCTCCATTCATCGACAAATATCAATGGAGCGAAAAATTCTCAAATTTTGAGTATTCTACAACAGCTCCATTTAGGCTCAATAATAATCAAAAATGAGGAGTGTCTGTCCGTTTTTGATTAATATAACTGTACTCCATTATGATTATTATTGAAGCTATAGAATGAGCGTTTTTACAAAATCAGTGATTTTTTAATTAATATATCTGTACTCAATTAATATTATTTTAAGCTAGAAAAAGGGTGTCTTATGAAAATTTGCTGTTTTTGATTTATAGATTGAATGATTCGTTTTCTTCATTTTTTATGATCAGAGCTGTCATCTAGGATTATAAGCCCGAGAAAATAAATTTTAAATCAAGACAATTACATTACATATATCTTAATACACCATAAAAAAGTATTTTTTTAATAAATAGAATATAATTTCACTATAGTCTCTAGTTATAAAACGAATTCATAGTACAGTCAGAATACACAAAGCAATCATGGTTAACCAACTGTAAGATTAATGAAAGCAGCAACCCATTTATTGACATGAAAAAGGTAAAATAGTACTTACTCACTTGACTGAAGATATCATAACTTCATTTGTTTTGCAAGAGCGACGAGATTTTTATAATCCAATCGTAAGAAACTATGTCCATTAAAACAAAATTTTTACCGAAAGCATCCTCGCCGCATTTAGGTTGAATTTATTTCACAACTCTGAATATGAAAAAGATGTATTTGGTATTCGGATATAAAATAAAGTGATCACCATTCTAAAGTATCATCGGGTATCCTCTTCAGAAACTCTTTTAATTCATATTTTGATAACGACATGTTTGCTCTACGATGCTCGCCGCAACAAAGAATATAAATAACCACTGCGTAAGCCATACGATTCCCGCGTTGTGTTGTCTGTGGTGACTGTACCGTTTTCCGTTAGAGCCAGAGCGTTGGTCACGTGAAAGTAATAGGATACCTTACTACGCATCTTTCGTGGGGGAGAGACAGAATTCTCAAATAGACAAGATTTTAGTGAAAAATGGAGTATAATAGAAACTAGCGAATCCTGAGCATTGAGGGGAATTGAGGGGATTGAGGGTAACAAATTATTGTCTTTAATGAGTAATTTTTAGCGTAAAAGGATTTAAATCAGCCGATAAGAAATTTAATCAATAAAGGAGTGTTAGTTTTAATCAATAGATTTAAGCGTGTATAAGCCCTCGCTAACTTAAGACGTTGGAATCGTAAGTTTGAAGGTTAGATTATGACGTACCACTGAAGACCACCGTGTACATGCAGTGCACGTGCACGTTAAATCTACGGTTCCGAAAGTCCTCTCGGCGGTCGCTAGCCGTTTCTGAGGGGTGCCCGTATTTAAAAGTTCCCTACCTTCCGATGAGGATCCAAACTGTAGCTGGAAACTCTAGGAAGGACATAAATACTCCTAAACAACACAGTCAGTGGAATGAGTTGTCCTCTCCTGGCAAACAAGACAACAAACATCACCTGTACGTCTAGACACCATTTTCTTGTTCTTGAAAACTAGCAGAAATTCCATTTTGCTGTGTTTAATGTTATGAAAAGACATCGCTTTCCCATACACCCCTAATGTAACATGGCGTTTCGCGTTAGAAAGTGCTTCATAATCGATGTGCTTGCAACGGTTTCTCTCTCCCCTGTTCTCCAGAACTACCTTAATGCTCTTAATACCTGCAAAGTACCTCCTTACCTCGTAATGAAATCCCACTCATCCTGCGAGCTAATACAGATAAAAGAACACCCACCATCGAGGAGAAAAACTACTCAACTCAACCTTTTAAAGCAAACACTTACAGCCGCGATAGGAAACATGTTTCGGGAGGTAAGGCACAATAAAAAAAAATCCTTTTTTTTTCTAAACGACGCCATTTAACAAAGATTTCCGGAAAACGCCGAGCACAAAAATTTTCTCTCTTTCCTAATCCCCATTGCAAGATTGCAGCAAGAAGGCAAGGGGGAGGAGGGACATATTACGGGAAAAGTTCCGGAGAAAGACGATTCCCGATTTGCCGTTCCCCCCCTTCCACCCCCTCGACCGTCGTTTAGGGAGTGGGGTGTGGGCTGAAATCGTTTCTGCCATCTCCAGATACTGCTTTCCCTTGAGGAAATTAATTCATACCTCCAACGTTTCTGAAATACTCGTTTTGGTATAATAGTCAGTTTATGGATATATATATATGAGACGTCAGATATTTCAGTAAAGTTCCACACTTAAGGTAGGTAAAACGGTTTATTAAACATTATCTTTAAGTTACAATATAGAGTGAGAAGAGGGGAGGGGAGACGGGTACAAAAATCAGCGTGGACTCATTAAGCAGTTCCAGTGGCAGAAGTCTCTCGATTTTCGATGTGCGGGTGTATTTACGCTTACCACACCACGTGGTTTGAGAAGACATAACTCCGCCTCTCTCTTATCTCTGATCGAACCACATACATTTACCAACATGACCCGCATCCGGGGCTACAAAGGCGTGGGGACACGTGTACACTCTAAAGAACTCAGAATCGACGGCCTGGTGTATGACAAATAACAAAATAAATAAAACATAGCTCCAGAGCGCGCGTGGCAAGTATGGCAGGAAAGCAAAACTTACAGTGAAAGTACCCGCTTGAACAATACCCAAACTAGCAAAACCCAAATTACCTTTTTATACATTACATATATATATATATTTTTTTTCTGATATCATAAAATAGTGAGTCCATAGGTAGCTACTAATAGGAATCAGCTATGTTAGAGAGCTCAAAATTGTTTCTGTCTAGCCCCACACTTCCTGGAATTAACTGGTCTGATTTTCTAGTTATCCTGTATTGTGTGGTTCGTGGTGTAATAGACATATGCTACCGGGAATATCCGAATTAACTAGGGAAAGCCTGTTTTATTCGGCTAGCTCAAGCACATTTTCGAGGGCCCCCTACAGCAAAGGTCGGACCCACTGATGTTTTTTTTTTGGGTCTCGCAAAGGACCAGCGTTAGTATATTTTCCAGGGGTGCCCTAAAGCGATGACCGAACCCAACGATTTTTTTTTGGGTCTCGCAAATGGCCAGCGTTACCATATATTCCAGAGGGCCCCCTAAAGCGATGGTCGGACCCAATGATGTTTTTTGGGGTCTCGTAAAGGGCCAGCGTTAGCATATTTTCCAGGGGGCCCTTCTAAAGCAATGGCCGGACCCACTGTTTTTTTTTTGGGGGGGGGGTTCGCAAACGGCCAGCGTTAGCATATTTGTGAGTTGTGAGCAAGATCCAATTTCTAATGCATAAAGCCTTAACATACCGGAATTCACTTGGGAAAACGGTTTTCTCGAACGCTGTCAGTCAGAACGTGTTTTGCCTAGTTAATTCGGGTTTTCCCTAACGTTATCAGTTAGAACGCGTTTTCCCTAGTTAATTCGGGTTTTGACTGATTTCGGGTTTTCACTGTAACATAGTAACATAATATACTACAAAGTGTCCTAAGAAACACTGTCACATTCCTTAAATATCGATCATAGGCATATACATAATGAACTAAAAAGTTACATTACCCCCTCCCCCCCCCAAAAAAAAAGTGCAGAATTTTATGGTATCGTTAAAAATTTTTAGGAGATTCAATTTAAATAAATATAAAATTATAATTTTTGTACGCCCCCCCCCATAAAAAATTTCTCCGTTAGTAAAATGTTTTCTATTTCGAGGCGATCAGGTACCTAAAATCTTATTGTTACGAGAGTTAATATGAATATTTCAAAATAGCTGTTTTAATTATTGCTTTGCTTTTTCTGAGGGGTCCCCCTCTCTTAAATACGCTCTTATCATTGGATGATGGGTGAACGTTATAACAACCTTACCGTGTCACGTAAACAACTGCCTGAATTAAATCCGGCGTTAATCTCGCAGAGGATTGAATACTTTTACAAAGCCGTGGGAACAATATTTCCCACCAACTTCATAAAGTTTTAAATGTCGATTATAAGCTATATTCCTTGCTTTACCATCAAAACACACTAAAAATATCAGTGAAGGGTTTGGGTTTGTATAAATGTGGATATCAGTGATCTTTGAATACCTCCCAGCAGGATGTGGGAAACATACTACCCACACACAAAAAAAAGTCCTAAGAATCAAATAAGTTAAAGGTAATAAGCTAAATGAGTTTCTTTTTATAAACCAATATCAATCCCAAATATACTTTAAATTATCATTACTAGAAAAGCTTGTCCGATACAGGGTTAAATCTAAATTCTCGGTTTGCAAGAGACTGCGAGACTTTCAACTGAAAAGTTTACAGATAGTGTTCCAGGGTGGGAGAGGGTCAGCAGTGGTCCTTATAGAGGGAAAATGAACGCTGGGATCACAGGCATAAATGACAAACCTGAAACAAACGGTCTTTATAAGAGGTGGCCTCATGATAGAGGTGGTTTTTCGGAGAGGTTTCAATATATCCGTTTCATTGAAAGCAGGAGACATGACTTTGCTACATGGCTTGAGAACGACCCTCATACGTTCAATGGTGTATGTAATCTTACAAGGAATTGCACAACAAAGCCGTAGTACCCGTTATTCAACGAGGAAAGATATCGCCCAAGACAAAGCTCTCCAAAAGAAGTGCCGGCGAAATTCCTGAAATAGCAAAGACATGCAATCGAAATAAAACCGGAATTCCGGAGATTCCTAAAAAAGAGTCACAAAAATCCTTTTTCTCCCCCTCCCCCCCACAAATGATCTCACCAGCGGCGGTATGCGAATTGTTTCCCCGATTAACCGACCCTCCCCCTTCCCTTCACACACACACACTCCTCCATAAACGGCCATTTTCTCGTAAATGACCACCATTTTCCTACCGATAAAAAGGGGGTGGAAGTAAGTTTTGATTTGACATTCCCGACCCCTCTACCATTTCAGGGACTTTGTGTCAGATATTTTTGTTCCCGTTCTAGAGCAAGAGCTCTCTGACAATCTCCGGGAAGGGACGGGGGGGAGGACAAAGAAAAAACGGGAGATAAGTAAGGAATACAACTATTTGGGATTCCGTGAAAATCTGGAAAAGGCGGGAGGAACACACCGCCGGTAGTAAGTAAATATAGTAAATCGAGTTGAGACAGGAGCGTAGACAGGACAGGAGCCAAGTAAATGGGGGCCGTGTTTTTATGGGGTTTTATGGGGGCCGTGTATCAAATTTTAAACTACATTCTCTAAGAAAATCGTCTTTATAAACTAATTTTTTTCTTCATGTTTTAACAAATAATTTCTTCCTTGGAAAAGTAAATTTTTCCCGAAAATCTCTAGACGGGAAAAAAAAAGAAAAAAAAAGGAGTGACTCCATTCGACTTTCCGAACACTTATGAATTAAGATCATTACCAAACATTAAAATAAATTTGAATCGATGAATCATTCAAACATATATACCCAATTTGAGCTCAATCGAATGCGCCGTTTAAAAGCCACAGCACTTTCAAGAATCCCCCCCCCCTAGGCCATAATGTAAAAGAAATCTTTGATCGTAGCCCTGTAGAAAAACTATAAGTCCTATACACATCCAAATCAATACCGGTCTTGCGACGGTGGTTTATAACCTATGTACCCAATTTGAGCTCAGTCGAATGCTCCGCTCAAGAGCTATCGTGTTCACTCACATACACACACACAAACACACATACCCACACAAATATACATACATCTCGTAAAAATAGCATAAATGAATTCAGAAGACCTCAAAACGTGTCCCTACACCCAAATCTCGAAGTCGATTTGTTTCACGATGCCAATACTTTCCTTACAGGGTACATGTTCGGAAAGTAATAAAGGTTTATTCGTCTAATAACGGGGATATTCCGTAAGCACTGTTGCCAGTAAAATTAGAGATGGACGCGAGACGAAAAATAAGCGTCTCGCGTCTCGCAAAATAGCCTAAAAGCTTGTCTCGTCTCGCAAAAATCCCTATATCGTAATGTTAAAAATGTGTGTCTCGTCTCGCAAAAAAGCTGTAAATCTCTGTCTCGTCTCGCAAAAAAGTCGTCTCGCGTCCATCCCTAAGTAAAATGTCCGTGAATGGAAGAAATAATTTTTGAGAGTGGGTCTTTATACACTAATTTATGCCTCAATTTCTGACGAATCATTTCCATACTCCCTGGAAACGTAAAATGTCCGTGAATGGAAGAAATAATTTTTGAGAGTGGGTCTTTATACACTAATTTATGCCTCAATTTCTGACGAATCATTTCCATACTCCCTGGAAACGTAAAATGTCCGTGAATGGAAGAAATAATTTTTGAAAGTGGGTCTTTATACACTAATTTATGCCTCAATTTCTGACGAATCATTTCCATACTCCCTGGAAACGTAATATTTCCGTGAATTGAAGAAATAATTTTAGAGAGTGCAAGTTTTAGTTTTAAGCTAAATATCAAGTGTTTTTTGTTTTTTTCCCCCCAAAGGCGGGAACAGGTTCATCAAACATTTTCCACAACTAAGACCCTAATTACAATAATTAAAAACTTTGTGCACTAACACGTGTTGCCTTTTGGTAAAAAGAAAAGGTGAGAAACCACACAAATGTCACAATTTACTATTATTTGTATTTTTATGTTATTTTTGCTTTTCGTTCTTTTGTTTCTTCCGTTTTCTATTTTTTCCCCTTTTTTGTGTGTGTTTGTGTTCGTGTGTTCTTTTTCTTTTTATTATTATTGTTGTTAGGATTTATTTACGTATTTTTGTTTGTCCTTATTTTATTCTTTCCTTTTTATCCCATCCCCTTTACCCCCTTCCTTTAATCTACGTGGTTTCTCACCTTTTTTTCCAAGTGGCAACATGCTTGTTTGTTTATCTTTTTTAGTTCCCACTGTTTTCTGAGACAAAAGGCTTTGAGTGATGAAGACTGAATAAATTTTCAGTCGAAACGATGGTATCCTGTTATAAGTATCATTTTATGTGTGTTTTTTACACAAAGTCTTTATTTATTTGGGTGTTTTTCCCGTAAGACCCTAATTATTGGATATTTCATTATGGGGGTGACCAGTGGGTGGGAAGGTTACCCCCTATTAAGGGATGGACAAGCATACACCCAAATTCCAAGCTGGGAATTGAACACGGACCCAAGGTGGATCAGAACTGTTCGTCAGTCACTACACCACCTGAGCGGCTTGTAAGCTAATCAGTCAGATTTAGGGGGGGGAGGGGCTACAGACCCCTTCACGCCCTCCTTTATAAGCGTTCGAGTTCAGATTATATACCCTCTCAACTCAATAACTTCATCATGTAATGAAAAGAGGCCATGCATTTACATGATTTGCAAAATTCACTGGAATAGCCACTAGAAATGTGAAGCTAACTGTTGAGCATGATATAAATAAAACTTTGCAAATTGGCACACAGAACAAGGTACTTATCTTAACAAGAACGATCGTTTCGGCAGAAAAAATCTTCGACTTTCACCAGCTGTCAGCAAAGTCTCACAGAATAGTGAAGACTCATCATAAAGAACCTTGTTATGTATGTTAATTTACAGAGTTTATTTATGTTGTCTTCTAACACCAGCTTTTTTGAGTGGTTTTTTGTTAACTGTAGGGCACTTAAAAAAGTCTTCGACCTTCACTAGCTGTCAGCAAAGTCTCACAGAATAGTGAAGACTCATAACATAAAGCACCTTGTTATGTATGTTAATTTACAGAGTTTATTTATGTTGTCTTCTAACACCAGCTTTTTTGAGTGGTTTTTTGTTAACTGTAGGCACTTGAAAAAGTCTTCAACCTTCACTAGCTGTCAGCAAAGTCTCACAGAATAGTGAAGACTCATAACGTAAAGTACCTTCTTATGTATGTTAATTTACAGAGTTTATTTTTGTTATCTTCTAACACCAGTTTTTTGACTGCTTTTTTGTTAACTGTAGGGCACTTGAAAAAAATTCAATTCCAATTAAAACAATTGCTGTCTTGGTTCTTTAACTTCGAACTAGCGCTTGAACACTAGATCCGACTGAGTTGAATCCAATTTATTTAAACGCTCGCTGAAGATCTAGTTTTCAGAAAGTTCGAGTGGAGTCACTCCAGATTTTTTAAAATACTAGGGTCCAAGACCCCCTAGTCTCTCTGCGCTCGCTTTTCGTAGGAGGCATTCGGCCCCTAAGGTTTATTTGTAAAGAAAGGCATAATTTTTAACAAACAAAACCCAAAGGTTGGATCCGATAGAATGTTACCGAGCTACACATTGCTTGGTTTTTGCATGTTGCAACCCATGGAACGCCTTGCGTATTAGCGAATTATGGCAAATTTTCATAATTGGGCGACTTACGTATATGTATAATTAATAATTAGCTCTAAGAAAACAGTATTTCATATCTTTTATTTGATAAAAACAAGATCTTTTAAAATCAGTTACAATTAGATATTGTGTTTTGGAAAAACGAATAATTCTAAAACAAATAATTTTGTAAAAACGCTCATTTTAAACTCCTGTTGTCTAACAGAACTTACTAATTGAAAATTGTCAACTTTGTGTAACACACTTTGAGTTATTTATTTCATATACTTTTTAATTTGGCTTAAAATGGGTGTCATTCTACTTCATGGTTGTCCATTTCACGCTATTCTACATACTTAGAATGGCTTTTTTGCAAAGGAATGAATGATTTTATGCCAAATCTGGCAACCATTCTGTTTTATTTTTTCAGTTTTTTATTAATATCTTCTAAAATAATTCGATTTTCGAAATTAAGTCAGCTTATCAGGTTCCTCGGAATTTTCCAAATCCTTGGACATGTTTCTCGAAATTCAAATCCCCATGGTTTAGGAGAAGGTAGTCGAACAAGCTCTTAACAGCGGCGACGGCGGTCATTACTTTTGTTTAGAATAGAGATTAGATTTAGATTAGATTTTAGATTTATTTTTAAATATTATCACATGAATTTTTATTCGCAGTGTTCAGGCCTCCTCGAAAGATCACATGATCTTGCATTAAGTTTATTATTCATCTATTGTCCAATATTTTGTAACTTAAAAGTGTAGTCGGGATTTTTTATTTAAGAATTAGGGAGGTAAATACACCAACATAAATGCACTGACGGTTGTTTCACAAATGAAAACATGGTTTCACGCATCAAAACGAAAGGCGTCGAAGGGCGACGCCAGAAAGGCACAAACAAAGGAACCTTGGACTTACTGATTTTGCACGGATGGGAACAAACAGGTGCCAGGTACATAGTCCGGAAACATAAATCCATAACGGATTCATATTTTATTCTCAATCCAAGAAAGCACTGAAAGACCACTTACAAGCATTTCTCAAAAACATATGAAATCGCCTCTAAAAAAGAAAAGGGGGGGGGGAGAAAGAAAGAATTGCGGAAAGGTATCGGTCAGTGAAATGAAATGCTTATAATATCTATTGGTTTACAAAATATTGATGTCCTAAACATGAAAGTTTATCGAATTTTGTACTGTATTTCTTTTTCTTTAATAAATTTCTCTCCATAGAATAAAGCCTCCAAATATTGAGTTATTATTTTTAACAAAGCCCATTCGTGAGGACTGCGGCAGTGAAATTTCTGGGTTTCAAGATCTTAAAACTCAGAAACATACTGAACGTGTATCAAAGGAACATACTAAACGTGTATCAAAGAAACATACTAAACGTGTATCAAAGGAACATACTAAACGTGTATCAAAGAAACATACTAAACGTATATCAAAGGCAGCTGTACGGAATCGATTATGAATAAAGTAGATGTGCTTTGATTCTCAGTCGCATTGCTCGTTTTATTCGATTATGACCAAGGAAGTCAGCGGACAAGCATGTTCGAAGATGGAATGCTCGTATTGTATTTGTCAAAAGTGTCCATTTCATACACTTTCAGTTAATAAAAGGGCAATGAAGATGCACGCGAAAGTTTATAGTTAACAGCGGAAAGGAGTTTTAGTGCTACATACGTTTCGAATTCTTCTATGAAGAAGCGCTTCGTCAATGCTTGTTAGAAGATGCTGCTTGTTTGCTCCAGCATACACCTTTTTAAAGATATTTCGTCTTCTTCCAATAAGTTCCACTTATTACTAAAAGCTCATTTCAGTTGCACCAACAATGATCCTTCCAAAAGTGTAAGCCGCTGGTTGCACTATTTGACATTTTCTGGTTCGTCTGTCGTCATGGAAATACCGTCGGATTATCTGAACTGCACACTGTTTTAGCCACAAAATTTCCTACTTGGAAGAATGAAGTACCTTATTTTAAAAAGGAAGGCAGCTGAAAATAGGTATTTTTAAGTTGAATTTAATGATATCTGCTGTAGAAAATCACTCATAATTCTAAACTCTGAACAAATGAAAGACGTGGAAAAATCAAAATACAGAATGTTTTATTCATTTCTTCGATTCAACAGGCAGTTCTTGGAGGAAAAATAGATATATTTTTAATTTTCGTTTAATTTTTTCATTTCGTTGTCCGTATGTACAAATCCTTCTAAAATAAATACTTTGTGAAAGCTTCTGTTAAAACATTCACAAAAGAAGAGAAATTGCTTTTATAATCGCAATAAACAAGAATTTCTATTAACCGTTGCTAGGCTCAAATGTGCATGCAAGATTAATTTCACACTCAAAAAGAATGAGTGAAATGATAATTTCCCTTCGCGTAAAATTTCATGGATTGAGACAAGGAAATTATTAGGAACTATGGAGAACAATCGACCCAATGTACTTAAAGTGGCAAGTTTGCCCCAGCCAAAATTACCACAAAACAGCATAGTGAATAAAGACGGAAGTACGATTCATGTCTTGGAAGCCGGACTGATACGCCTTCTTTCGGAGAAACTTCAAGTCCAGTGCGAGATACTCACGCCTTCTGACGGAGCATTCGGTACCAGGCAGCCGGACGGAAACTGGACTGGACTCATGGGAATGATCGTCCGTTCCGAAGCTGACCTGGCCATGGCTGATGTATTTCTTACAGAAGACAGACACCGGGCGGCCAATTTCACTTTTCCCCTCACGGTGAACAGGATTACGTTCATGACGGACAAGCTGCAACCCGTGTCCAAGAACTTGGCCATATTGCAACCGTTTTCCTGCGAGGTCTGGATCGACGTCTCCCTACTCTTCGGGGCTGTCGCCCTCCTCCTGTACCTCTTGATGAACAAGAAGGTACCTCTGCAGAGAGTGCTGCTGGTCATCTTCGGCAGCATCTTCGGACAGCCGATCGATTTCCAGATCAAAGCAAACGCACTCAGGTTACTCACGTCTGCCTGGATTCTGGGCGTCATGATTCTGAACTACAGCTACAAAGCCGTCCTGCTGTCTTTCTTGTCGTTCCCCACTCTCGGTGGAATTCGAGACATACCGGACTTGGCCGCAGCGGCGTCGACCGACCGATCTTTCAAGTGCTTCACGTACAGAGGCAGTTACCTGATCGGCAATTTCCTGCAATCCCAAGACGCCTCTTGGAAGGCCATAGGCCAATGCCTGAACCGCAACCAGGTGCAGGGGACCGGAGATGTCTTCGAGGCGTTCCACTTGAGTGCATCCAAGAAGGCTTTCGTGGGCAGTTCGTACGGGATGACATCCTACTCAAAGGACTACTTCATATCGGAAGACACCTTTTCCATCGTGTTGGGTGGTATCCCGTTTTCGAGAAAGTTCTGCTGTCCGGATCGCTTGAATGCAGTCGTACATCGAATTCTCGCTTCTGGACTGTTGGGTAAGATCACGGGCCAGAAAAACTTCTTAGCTCAACTCCGAATGAAGTCTCTTGACTCTGACGTATCCGAGAAAGAAGCCAAGATACAACTCGGTGATATATCGGGCGCGTTTTACATTCTGATGTCTGGGTGGCTTATGTCCTTCATGGTATTTTTGGTGGAAACCTCAATTGCAAAGTACCAAGCAAACTAATGCACCTTCAGTATTTTCTTTATTTAACAAATTGTACACACCTTAGCAATGCATTACGTTAACTCCACTCATGTCGTTGTTAAGTTTGTTGCCATTTTGTCTTATTACATCTGTTTGGGCACACCAAACTCTTACGTCACTTAGACGTCATCATGGGTTGCCCTGGCGAAGAGTTCATAATTAAATTGAAGAGAGAAAAGAGGTGAGAAATATTTTGGCAACACGCCAGTAGTTCTGGTTCATGTTTCGAAGAAGAATAGTAAATGTAAATGTTGTCGTTTTATTGTCGTATAAATAAAAATGTTTGCAATTAATAAATTCGTCGTCATTTGAATAAAACTCTAATTAAAACATCAAACATTTATGGTCCGTCATAGAACCGCAGAACTTTGGATTATAGTACGCTTTTAGAATAAAAGAAATCTAGTGAAATGGCTTTGGATATAAACGTTCTCGACAGAAAAAGAAGTAATTTAAAAGGACAAATAACTCGTATTGTAACGTTTCTAAAGGAAGAAGCTGACAAATCTACAGAAACATTAATTCGTTCAAAATTGGAACTTTTACGTAAACAAGAAGAAAAACTTGATGAATTAAAAGGAAATTACTATTCGATAGTTTCGGATAAAGAATTGAACGAGCATGAAGCCATTTTCGTTGAAATGGAAAAAGAAATAGAAGAAGCAGAGGTAGGTCTCAAATCTCTCATTACATTTTTGAGTTCTAATAAAGAAAATGCATTAAATAAATCATTTGAAAATATTGCAAAAGTTGAGAACAATAATACTGCAGTTGTTCGATTGCCAGATATTCCACTGCCGAAATTTTCTGGCAAATATGATGAATGGTTGAATTTCAAGAATCAATTTGAAATGATAATTGATTCTAATGTACAATTAAGTGATTCTCATAAGCTTTATTATTTACAGTCGGCCCTAATTGGTCCCGCGAAAGAAATACAAACCTTAGATGACACATATTCTTCGTTGTTCAAAGCTCTAAATGAACGATTTGAAAACAAACGTTTGATAGTAAACACGCATTTAAATACGATTTTGAGTTTTGAAAAAATAAATCATGAGTCATCTAAGGATTTAAGACACTTAGTTGATTGCTACCAAAAGCATTTAAGGGCTTTAAAATTATTGAAGTTAGAATTAAACCCACTCAGCGAAATGCTGTTGATAAATATTGTTCTGCAGAAATTAGATAAGGAAAGTAGAAAAAACTACGAGTTAACTTTAAACTCAAACGAGCTTCCAAATTGGAATTCATTTATTGATTTTTTACAAAAAAGATGTCAAGTGTTGGAGAATATGGAAAAGAGTTATAATGTAGTAATGAAGCCTAAAATAATTTCAGTACAAAATAAAACTAAAACATTAGTTTCTCGTGAAAGCCATGATAGTAACCGAATGTGCCCTATATGTAAGAATAGATCACATGCATTATATAATTGTGAAATATTTTTAAAAAATAATCCTGTGCAACGTTTCGAGACTGTTAAGAATCTTTCATTATGTATAAATTGCTTGAGCAGTCGACATAAAGTTAAAGATTGCGAATCAAAATATGTCTGTCGTCTGTGCAGATTGAAACATAATGTTTTGTTGCATAGAGACGGTGCACCGCCGCACTCGTTCGAAGATGCAAGTAGTTCACCGAACACTGATGACACTTTTGATGTTAACCAGAGTCTAAAAGAAAACAAAGTAGAAAATTCTAATTTAATAAAAAATTTCAGTTCTGTATCGTCAAATTCGATAATGAAAAATAAAACGGTTTTGCTTTCAACAGCCATTGTTTGGGTGACTAATAGATTGGGTAAATCTATCCCTGCTAGGTGCATTTTAGATTCAGGATCGCAATCTAATTTCATGACGATAGAACTTGCAAATAACTTGTCATTAATCAAAAAAAATATTAATGCGCCTGTATCTAGCTTGGGCGGAAACGTCACTACCATAAAATCGTCAGCACAAGCGTGCATAAGTGTGCATAAGCGTGCATAAGTGTGCACAAGCGTGCAGGGATAAATCGTTTTCTTCAAAAGAAATATTTTTTCTTGTTCCAAAAATTACAAGTTTTACCCCTTCTACACATCTAGATATCTCTGAAATTAATATACCTAAATTTGTTGAATTAGCTGATCCAGCATACTTCAAACCAGGAAAAATCGATGCACTAATAGGTGCGGGACTGTTTTATAAGATTTTAAAAGGGAATACTTGCAAGATTAACGATCAAATGCTCATGCAAGAATCTGTGTTTGGGTGGATTGCTACAGGGTCTCTAAAAGAACTTCAACCGTCTCATGAAATCCGCTGTAATTTAATACAAGAAAACGAGCCCTGGGATAATGAGTTGAAGCGATTTTGGGAACTAGAATCTCTAGGAATAGTGCATGAAGATGTAAAATTAGAAGAGGATCAGGCAATGAAAATATTTAATACAACTACAACCTTTGAAAATGGTCGTTACGAAGTACGTCTTCCATGGAAGTCAGATTCACCTGAACTTGCAAACAATTATAATGTCGCTATGCAACGCCTTTTAAGTTTACAGAGAAAATTTGACAAAAATGAAGATTTGTACAAACGATATAAAGACACAATCGAAGAATACTTACAACAAGAAATAATTGAAGATGCACACCTCCAGAAAACGTCGGATGCGCCAACTTACTATTTACCTCATCAAGCTGTGTGCAGGGAAGACAGACTTACAACAAAAACACGAATCGTGTTCGATGCAAGTTCACACGACACAAACGAGTTGTCTTTGAATGACTGCTTGTGGCCAGGTCCAAATCTTAATCCGAATCTGTTTGACGTTCTTGTTCATTTTAGATTGCATAAAATTGTATGGACTTCAGATATCGCTCAAGCCTTTTTACAGATATCATTGTCTGATAAAGACAGGGATGCAGTAAGGTTTTTGTGGCTTAAAGAACCAAAAGAAAATGAAAAGATTCTTCAGACTTACCGGTTCAAGCGTGTCCTTTTTGGAGTGAACGCTAGTCCTTTCTTGTTATCAGCAACAATAAAGAAGCACATAGAACAATTTCGAATCGAAAATCCAACTACTGTAGAATTAATTGATAATTGCTTATATGTAGACGATTTCATTGCTGGTGCAGATTGTATACAAGATGCTCTAAAAATCTCTTGCGAAGCGAAAGAAATAATGCAGAAAGCAAATATGACTCTTCGAAAATGGATATCTAATGATGAAGCCTTAATGGAAAATTGGAAAGAATGTGGATTTGACACTCAAGCACAATATGATTCGATTAGCTTAGGATCCAATTTAGCAAAGGTCTTAGGAATGGCATGGAACACTGTAGATGACTGCCTTACAATGGAAGTTCAAAGTTTGGTTCAGTTCTTGTCTTGTCAAAAGAATACAAAACGTTTTCTTCTGCAAGCAGTAGGGAAGATTTTCGACCCCCTTGGAATGTTGACTCCATTTACCGTGCGAGCAAAATGCCTTTTCCAAAAATTGTGGGCAAGAAAAATTCCTTGGGATGAAAACTTGCCAGAAGACATATTAGAAGAATGGTTGCTCTGGTGTGCTGAACTTCCAAAGCTTTCTGAATTGAAAATTCCCAGGAACATTCTTTACACTTCTGATGATGAAATTGAAAAAATCGAAATCCATAGTTTCTGTGATGCAAGTAAGAAGGCCTTTGGTGTGGCACTCTATGTACGTGTGGTGAAACAAAACAGAGTTGAAGTCAATCTCATCGCATCAAAAAGCCGAGTTGCTCCCCTTAAAAAGGTCACGATACCAAGGTTGGAACTTCTTGGCGCATTATTAGCAGCACGTTTGACTGGTAAAATCAAACCAATTATTGATTCGAAAAGAATATCATCAGCTTACTTCTGGACAGATTCTAAAATTGTCTTATATTGGATAAAGAGTTCGAACAAAAAATGGAAACAGTTCGTAGCTAATCGTGTGAAAGAAATCAAGTCATTAACTGACACAAACAGTTGGTTTCACTGCCCTGGCAACGATAATCCTGCCGATCAACTGTCCAGAGGTACTAGTATTCATTCCCTTTTAGAAAGCAGCATGTGGTGGAATGGACCGACATTCCTGATGTCTCGTTACCTTCCAAAGAGTGAGGAAGATCTTAAAATATCCGAAGAAGATATTCTTCCCGAAATGAAGAAGAATTTCCAGAACTCTGAATTAGATGACTCTAAATTAACTCTTTCTATTGAACTCGTTCCAGATATCCTTGATTCTTTGTGTAATATTAGTAACAAATTTGCTAAAATTGTACGTGTTTTAGCCTTTATTTTCAGGTTTTCTAAAAACTGTCGTCGAAATGCTGAGAAATGTTCTGGTCTTCTCGCAAAAAAGGAGCTGGAGTCGGCAGAAAATCTATTAGTAAAAATTGCCCAAAATAGTGAGTTTAAAGATGACATAAGATGTCTCAGGAAAAACGGTAAAGTGGCTCCCACAAGTAAGATAAAAAATCTTAATCCTTTCCTTGACCAATCAGGAATAATAAGGGTAGGGGGGCGATTAAATAATGCATCCATTTCTTATGAGCGGAAACATCCCACCTTACTTCCCGCCAAAAATAAGCTAACTTTATTGATAATTAAATACTACCATGAAAAATATTTACACTCTGGCCCACAAACTCTTTTATATCAAATAAGACAAAAATATTGGCCTTTAAATGGGCGAAATTTATGCAGGAAATTAGTTCATGATTGTATTTTATGCTTTAGAGTGAATCCTAAAACATGTAATCAAAAAATGGGAGATTTGCCTGAAGTAAGAATCAACCGAGATTTTGTGTTCAATTCAGTTGGAATTGATTTGTGTGGGCCATTTTTCATAAAAAACAAATACCAACGTAAAGCCTCTCCTTCGAAAGTTTATGTTAGTCTATTTATTTGTCTTGTGACAAAGGCAATTCATTTGGAAATTGTTTCCGATTTAACATCGGAATCCTTAATTGCAGCCCTTAAACGTTTCATAGCGAGAAGGGGCAAATGTTCAAAAATCTTCTCGGATAATGCTACTAATTTTGTTGGTGCAAACAACGAATTGAAACAACTCTTTAAATTAATAAAATTTCAAGATGAATCGTTAGTAAATTTCTCTATTGAAGAAAAAATAGAATGGAAGTTTATACCTCCTAGAGCTCCTAATTTCGGTGGTCTCTGGGAGGCAGGGATAAAATCATTGAAATATTACATGAAACGTATCGTAGGCAGTACACTCTTCTCATATGAAGAATTTCTTACCCTTCTCGTACAAATTGAGGCAATGTTAAATTCACGTCCTCTGACTCCTCTTTCAGCTGAGATAGACGATTTGGAGGTGCTAACACCGGCACATTTTATTATAGGGAGACCACTTACCGCTATACCGGAACCGTCTTTATTGGACATTAAAACTAACAGGCTCAGTCTATGGCAAAAAACTAATAAAGTAGTAGACACAGTTTGGAAAAAATGGTACAACAGCTATTTAAATAATCAACAACAACGTTCAAAATGGATGTTTGAAAAAAGTGACATAAAAATCGGGGATATGGTCATAATAAAAGAAGATAACGTACCTGTATGTAAATGGCCTTTGGGACGTATAATTAATATATACCCAGGGAAAGATAAAATTATTAGAGTTGTTGATGTAAAAACGCAGACAGGTGTATTCAAAAGAACTGTTTCCAGACTGTGCCTGCTACCTTTAACACCTTGATGGAGGTAACGTGAATATTTGTACATAAGACTTACCTAATTTGTTATTATTGTGATTATGTTTGTACTGTATATAGTCATATAGTAAGTGTAACTATAGTTATATAGTAGTGCATTTATATTGTAAACTTTCATGTTGATATGATTGAATGTTGTCACATTGCAATGCCGGGCGGCATGTTTGGGCACACCAAACTCTTACGTCACTTAGACGTCATCATGGGTTGCCCTGGCGAAGAGTTCATAATTAAATTGAAGAGAGAAAAGAGGTGAGAAATATTTTGGCAACACGCCAGTAGTTCTGGTTCATGTTTCGAAGAAGAATAGTAAATGTAAATGTTGTCGTTTTATTGTCGTATAAATAAAAATGTTTGCAATTAATAAATTCGTCGTCGTTTGAATAAAACTCTAATTAAAACATCAAACAACATCTAATTTTTAAAACACGTGACTTTATTTCGTTTCGTTTGAGCTCCCTTCTAATGGTGATCACATAGGGAAACAAAGTGCAACTACTTGAAAGCACTGGCGTTATACCTATTGACGTTACTACTTGAAAGCACTGGCGTTATACCTATTGACGTTACTACTTGAAAGCACTGGCGTTATACCTATTGACGTTACTACTTGAAAGCACTGGCGTTACCCAACTGAGAGCTTTTCTCTGCAAACAGGCCCCGGGCAAGGATGAATTTTGGGCCCCCCCCATCTATGAAATTTGTTTTATTTTTCATAAAATTTTGATACAAAAAATATATTTCAGAACAATATTTGAAACTGGGGGCCCTGGGCAAAGTCCCGATTTGCCCATACGATAATAAGGCCCTGTCTGCAAATGCTTCTAAAGTGCAAGTGCTTCATTATTATTATGTCATTAAAATTCTTCGTTCCAAATACTTAAAAATCATTGTCACATTTTTTTTTTTAATTCATGCCCGGTAACAGAAAAACATATCTGCTTCATACATTTTCATGTTGAAAGAAAAAAAAATGTCATCGATGTCATTCTTGTAGGAAGACTTTTCACGCATAACTACGGAAATTGAAAAAAAGAACTAATTGTTCGATTTAATCAAAAGGCTTTTCCGAGATGTCGCCAGCACTGTCATTGACGACAGGGTTAAAGCAGTCGCTTTAAAATGTAGCAGAGGCTGGAATGAGGTGTAGAATTTGTGGTGGTGATGCCGTTTTCGTAACTCAATGTGTCATATTTGAGATTCCGTGGTTCCTTTAAGTTAAAAAGGGAACGAACACTCATGAAAAATTTTGGAGCATGCCATGGAGGCGAGGATTTCATCTTCGTTTAAAAAAGTGAATTTATTAAAAATGGTTGGCATAGCAATTATGTTTGCGTAATGTAAATAAATCTTTCGATTTTCGCTGCAGTACAAAGAGATGTATGCAAGTGTTTTGTGAGTTTTCAAAGAACTCTACTCACAGCAACCACCATAGAAATTAAGTTTTCATGACATAAGCAAATTCTAAGATCTCATAGCTGTCGAAGAAAGTATACGAGTCTTTAGAGTTAACAGACAGACCCTATTTTAGGGACACGATCGCTGACCGCAGCATCCACCACAGCCACAGCTATATAAACAAACAAACAAACAAACAAACAAACAAGGTCCCTGTTGTCAAGATGGCTTCGCTACTAGTTTCATACACCCGGTCATGCTGAAGGGTTAATCAGCTATCCTTTTATGCATACTTGAACAAATTAGAAAAACATTTATAGACTACAGACACCAATGTGGAAGTGAAATTCTAAACCACAAAGAAGTGAACTGAACTTCATTGTGTCACTGTAAAATATGCATCCCGGAAGCTTATAAAGCAACTACACTGTTATAAAAAGTTACTGAAATAAACGGCCATCGTCTGGCAGCAATGCTACCGGACAATAACCGTTTTCCGGTGTCAGAGAAAACGGTTAATTTCCGTTCACATGTTATCTTACGAAACGGGTTCTCTCCGTTATTTTCAGTAACAGAATCAGTTTTTTTTCCCGTTATTTTCAGGAAGGATATTTTTTCCCCCTGTTAGACTAAGGTATTTTCTTTTTCCCTATATCCCAGAGATGGATTTTAAGCATTATTTAAAATTATGGAATCAGGTTTTGTATCACATTTGAAAGATATTTTTTTTAATAAGCGACATTATTGGACAAAACCGGGTACCTACACACTTCCAAAAATAATTTACTTACCCTAGAATATAGTTTTTATGCATTAAAAAATTGTTATTTTTGAAAACAACTTTCAAATGCATTGTAATATATTCAAATAGAAATTGACGCACTTAATTCATGTAATTATTTTTATACGTGAGAAAAACTATCCTAGTCCAACTTTTCCATATATATCCTAACTAATATTATAAATGCGAAAGTGAGTTTGTTTGTTTGTTTGTTTATGACGCTTTCACGCCTAAACCGCTCAATCGATTAGGATGCATTTTGGTTTAGATATAGATGGGACCCTGGAGATGGTTATAGGCTACTTAGAATTTTAGATTTTTAATTATTAATTAAAAACCGTTTTTACGTTGCCATGCTTGGCGAGTTTCGCCCGTATCAATCAAATGATTCATGTTTTGAGCTAACAAGAATGCTATTGCTTCAATAAAGAAGCGCGTGCGTGCATCTGAAAAACATTAAATAGCACGGAAATTATGCCAGTTTTATGCCAAATCTATCTATCTCTAATAATAAAAATGAATGTTCTCCAGAGAAATCTACAGAAAGCAGAGCTTTGAAAATTTGAACATAGAAGCCCATGACTGTGCACCTGAGGCTCAGAATCTTGAAATTTTAAATACTTTTCTGATTATTAATTAAAAACCGTTTTATCGCCCGCACAAAATGATTTATTCTTTTGAAATAAAGCTGAAATTCTATTTTCAGATAAACATGCATTTGAAAAACATGAAATGGTATGGAAATTATGTTGATTTTACGCCAAATTAAAAAGCATTAGAAAGGAAAGTCCAAATGTGTTTCTTAAACTTCATAAATTTCCAAATCCTACCAATAATATAAAAACTCGGCTGTTCGAGCCTCGTCAGGGGGAGATCCCCCTGAACCCCCCTAATTTTTTTAGTTTCATAATTGCCATATTAAAACTATATTAATTAACTTGTCATTTTATCGCTCATCTTTCGCGTATTTCGCCTGGTAACCCTATGTTGACATTTTTATGAGTGTAACCTATTGATAGAAAAATACATGTGGTGCATATTCTACAGCTTACTAAATAGTGTAACAATAGATTAAAGCTGTTGTGAACTAATAATATTTGAATATATGTAAAAAATACATGTGGAGCATATTCTACAGCTTACGAAATAGTGTAACAATATCGAGACTAAAGATTGCTTTAATCTCGATATTAAAGCTGTTGTGAACTAATAGTATTTAAATACATGTAAAATTATGTCGCTTTTTTATGTAGCTTTATTATGTCGCATTTTTGGGACACATTTTTCAATAAGGGTATTGAGAGATAAAATGACAGTCATTAAAAAATGTGTACGTTTGTGTGTTTAGATGTTTTTGACTGAATCACACACAAATTGCTAAACGGATTTGGAAAAATTCGTAATGAAGATAGCTTATGCCCTGGATTAACATACAGGCAACCTTTCAAGCATATAGCATAAATAATTCTTTTACAAAAACATTCAAAATAATTCTAATGTATTGCGGCTCTATGGAAATTTTATAGCTACTAAACCGATTCTAAAACTTAGTTACACTATTCCTGAGTATTATTGTTTATTTATTTGTGGATTAAGACCGATTGAGTGCACTAGGGTCCTAGGATTATATGGAGAATTCCTCTGTGGGGAACTTTCTAAAGGATCCTAGCCCGTATTTACGCGAGGTTTTGGAGAAAACCGCGAAAAACTGCGAGCGGCTAGGTCGACAGGCTCGACAGGGGTTGAACCTGGCACCTCCAGCCTTCTAGTTTTGAGAGTAGAACTTCTTAGACACTGGTGGGACCCTGAGTGTTATAGGCTACCTTTTATACATATATCACAAATAGTTCTTTTACAGGGATACTCATAAGAATTACATTACACTCTATGTGTATCTCTGTAAGTACTGAACCGATTCCAAAACTTTTTTCACTGTTAGTAAGCTACACTATTCTTGTGTATTATAGGCTAAAATTCATGCATGTAGTGCAAATAGTTCCTTTACAGGAACACTGAAAATAATTCTAATACATTACGCTCTCTGGGTATCTCTGTAACTATAGAACCGATTCTAAAACTTTTTCGCTATTAGAAAGCTGCACTATTCCTGATTAACATAGGCTAAAATTCATGCTATAGCATAAATATTTCTTTCACAAGAACAACAAAAACAGTTAGCAAATACTGTCGTAACTGTATTCGCCAAATGCCTGAAAAAAAATCTAAATTTAGTAACTCTGCTTACTCTCTTATTTTAAATGAAGTATACTACCATGCATTATACTTCTTATAAAATAAGTAAAAAGCAAATAATATTTAAATGCAGTTTCTTTTGTTGCAAACATTTGTGTTATTCACACATGCTTCATTTCTTTTGGGACCTCACTCTAAAGCCGACGCGGACGAAGTCGCGGGTAGCAGCTAGTATATATATATATATGTGTGTAGATAGATGGATACACAACGTCAACAAAGTTTTTACGCATCCTTAGTTGTTAAAATATAGAATTAATTTATTGTAACTGCACCACCAGCTTCAATAACAATAATTTCTGGGGGAGGAGGGGGATGGAGGCGGCCAGGTTCTAAAACACCAGAGTTGCTTTAAAAAAGTGAACATACATGTGTATATAATGTTATAAACAGTGCACTGATAAAAATATGTTTGAATTATTCGTTTTCTTCAATTTTTTATCATCAGAGCTGCAATCTATGATTATTGGCCCGAGAAAATAAATTTTAAATCAATGCAAATATATTGCATATATCTTAATACACTATACAAAAAATAATTTTTTTAATAAATAGAATATAATTTCATTACAGTCTTTAGTTATAAAACGAATTCACATACTGCAGAGACCGTAAACAACGAACACAGAGCAGAAAAATTAAATGCTGTTTCAACTTTCTCCATCTTTTGCATTTCGCTTTTGTAGACACCAAACAACTTCAGTCGTTTTCAGAGAACGACATAGGTTTAGTGCATTCAGTACAGGGCTTCATTTGCATGGGAACTCACAGAAGCTTAGTTTTAGTAATTCATTCCCCTCCCCCATTCTTTAAATTTATTAAATTTCGAAACTGATTTGATTACTATTGTAGTTTACACGCGTTTTATATTCTATGCTTAATTTTTAAAAAATAATTGTCGCGTTAAATATTTGCATATTTTTTTTCTGATCTTCAGTCCTGTCTAGTGTTCTTACCTTCTCGAAAAAAAAAATATGCAAAAAGTGCAATTCTTTCTTTATTTCCATTTAAAATTATCATTAACTAGCTGTACACACCCACGCGTTGCTGTGGCTCAGTCTGTATAAATGGAAAAGAAAGATAAGAGAAAGAACACGTTTCTACTATATTTAATTTCACAATGCCTGCGGGTATACAATTTTTTTTTTTGTTGTTCCATGGTCTGTGCAGGTATAGATTGTCTGGTTGGCCGACTCTAGAATCCGTGCCGTGTCTACATCTAATCCGATTTATATTTCCACTGGCAAAATCACAGATCTAAAGATTGGCCCTGAGATTTATGGACGGTGATTGCAAACGCCAATCGAATTGGAAATTTCTATCTCTTAAATTGAAATGGCATATCCGTTAGTAGGGTTGCCAGGTCGCCAAACCCAATAGCCCGTCAGACCCGCCAGTTTGGCCGGACATATGGGTAACAAGGCCGGACAGCCTACACTATGGAGGATGTTGTCTCGGTATTAATAGGTACAACAAAAAAATTGTATGTAAAATCAACGTTTTTGGATGATTACCATGAATCTTGTTCAATTCTAATGAAATATAAAAAACATCGAATGCCCAATCAGTTCAAGTACTTTATGACTCATCAGCCAAAGTCACTAGTCAAAAGCCTAACAAAAGCCGGACAGCGTTCAGTTTGGCCGGACACGCAATCGAAAAGCCTAACTATGTCCGGCTTTATCCGGACGGTTGGCAACGCTATTTTTACTAGTCAATTTTCTACGAGACGAGACAGCGATTTACAGCTTTTTTGCGAGACGAGACAAAGATTTATATCATTACGATATAGGGATTTTGCGAGACACGAGACGCCTATTTTCCGTCTTGCGTACACCTCTAAAGACTGTTGCTCATTAATTTTTTTTTTTTTTTTTACTGCATGCCGCGTGCTGTCGCTAAATTTTGGCTGGTTGATAATTTGAAACTTGATAATTGGCACATGCCAATTGGCGAAAGATTCTAAAAAAGTGGGTTCAAACACACACGTCCCAACTTAGAGTTATCTCAGAAAAAAAATTAGATCTTATAACTGAAATTTTTTTCTCAATGAATTTTTAGTTCTGCTCAGAAACACGAACTGGCATGATTTATTACAAAAGTTTCGTGTAAATATCCTTAAATTAAAACATTTTGGCCACAAATGGTTAATTTTGGACATCCCTTATGTTAACTGGTGTTCCTCTAACATCAAGAAAAAAAAATTCTATCGCTTTTTAAGGTGTTTCATAATAAAAATATTGAGTGAATACAATAAAATGATGATTTTTTTTCGATTTTGGTCAATAATTGTAATAATGTAAATTGCTTTTAAATAGAAATAAATGTGTTTCTGTTTATTTTTCATTCTCTTAATATATGTTAATTGTTTAAAAGAAACTGCAAGTTTGATACTTTAAATAATGAGTCAATGTGAGACCAAAAACATTTGTTTAAATGCATATAACATGAATAATTGAAATTAAATAGGTTGCTTTGTTTATAGTATTTTTGTTTATATGTAACCCAAGAAAACCAGTTTATCAAGACACATATCAGACTTCTAAAAAAAAAAAGAAAAAGAAATATTATACATTTGATTAACAATATGCAATTATATAGAACCTATTTAATGCATATTTAGCCCCTAGTATTTTTTTAATGCACACATCCTAAAAATCCAATGTCCAAAATCTGTAATCTACAAATCAAAGATCTCCGAAATTTGTGTGTGTGTTATTATGACAACGCTACACCAGGGCGATCTGCCAAGGGTGGAGTGTGCTTTGGTAGGAGGACTTTCTAAGGGGTTCTAACGCGTATTCACGTTACATCTGAAGAAAACCTACCAAAACTCTCAGACCGTTAGATCGACAGCCGCGCGACGGGACCCGAACCCGTGACCTTCAGACTTCGGCCGTCTACCATTTTCAGTGGCATAACCACTGTGCCATGGTGAGGCCTCCGAAATTTGTAACCTACTAATTAAAGATGTCAAAAATTTGTAACCTACAGATCTGATAAGTAAATGTTTTAATTAGCAATTTTCCATTCCACTTGCTGTCTGTTTATGTTTGTATGCTCTATTCTAGGCATGTATAGTATAACGTGTAAAAAAAATCTGGAGTGACTCCACTCGACTTTCCGAACACTTACGATTCAGATCATTACCAAGCATTTAAATAAATTTGAATCGATGAATCATTCAAATACATACCAAATTTAAGCTCAATGGAATGTACCGTTTAAACGCTAACGCAGTTTCAAGAATTTCTCCCCAAAGGCCATAATGTAAAAGAAATCATTGTCGTAGCCCTGTAGAAAAACTATAAGTCCTATACACACCCAAATCAATACCGGTCTTGCGATGGTGGTTTATAACATGTATACACTTTTTGAGCTCCATCGCATGCCCCGTTCAGGAGCTATCGTGTTCACTCACATACACACAAACACACACACACACACACATACATACATACATCTCGTAAAAATAGCATAAATGAATTCAGAAGACCCCAAAACGTGTCAATACACCAAAATCTCAAATTGGAATTTTTTCATGATTACAATATTTTCCTTACAGGGTACATGTTCGGAAAGGTCGGTTCGAAAGGTACTCCATAACCGATTATTGTAGTGAAAAATGAGGAAAACCAGTTGAAAATATGTAATGAAAACCAGTGACCCCCATGGTAAACAACACAGCTCAATTCCCAACGCAATAATTAACTCAAGATGATACACGCTTAAACCCAAAGAGCGAAAAAAAAACCGATACATTGCGGAGCGATACGTTTCCATGGAAACCTACCGGTATTTCCGCGAAAGTGCTCTTCAAGTAATCTTTTTTTCAGAGAACTCCTCTCCTCGCTTCCAATTTTTCCCGAGAATTTCCGTCCTCGTTTATTGTTATATTCCGCTCCGCTCTTTGTGATCGAAAAACGCTCCTGAAGGAGAAGCTCACTTTTGAAAAACTGGCCCCAAAAATCGCTCCGACGGATCGAATTTCGCTCGTTTGGTTTAAGCGTGGTAACTCTAAATTTATGAAAATTCACGATTTTCGCCTCGTTTTAAACAACTTCTTTTCACCGTTAAGAACTTGTGCATTCTTTCGCAGTCCCGTGATCGGACCAAGGGGTTAATTGCACCTTGACGCCCGCCAAAGTACTAAACAGAAGGCGACAAGAACTCTTTCAGGTAGTCAGTTGGAGTTTTTTTTTTTTTTTTTTTGTAAATAAAGCACGTTTTTACCTGTCACATCTATATAAAAGTCACATAAAAACAAGCGCGTATTCGAATGCAACGTTATGTCGAAATTTCAAAACAATCGGTGAAGAACTTTCGGAGATTTGAGGTTTTGAACAAACAGACATTTACATTTTTATTTAAAGTGAAAGGCCGATTTCATGCTACCCGCATTCAACGTTTTTCCGGCTATAACGTCATTTTCTATTAGTTTCGAATATTTTTCTATGGTTGTGATGTTAAAAAATCTGGAGTGACTCCACTCGACTTTCCTAACACTTACGATTAAGATCATGACCAAGCATTTAAATGAATTTGAATCGATGAATCATTCAAATATATATACCAAATTGAAGCTCAATCGAATGCACCGTTTAAACGCTAGCGCACTTTCAAGAATTTCGTCCCATAGGCCGTAATGTAAAAGAAATCTTTGTCGTAGCCCTGTAGAAAAAAAATAAGTTCTATACACACCAAAATCAATACAGGTCTTTGATTTTGGTGTGTTATAATATATATACCCAATTTGGTGGTTTGACGGTGGTTTATAATATATATACCCAATTTGAGCTCAATCGAATGTACCGTTTAAACGCTAGCGCATTTTCCAGAATTTCCCCCCATAGGCCATAATGTAAAAGAAATTTTTGTCGTAGCCCTGTAGAAACACTATAAGTCCTATACACACCAAAATCAATGCAGGTCTTGCGACGGTGGTTTATAACATCTATACCTAATTTGAGCTCAATCGAATGCACTGTTTAAACGCTAGCGCACTTTCCAGAATTTTCCCCCATAGGCCATAATGTAAAAGAAATCTTTGTCGTAGCCCTGTAGAAAAACTATAAGTCCTATACACACCCAAATCAATACCGGTCTTGCGACGGTGGTTTATAACCTATAGACCCAATTGGAGCTCCATCGCATGCCCCGTTCAGCAGCTATCGTGTTCACTCACATACACACAAACACACAACACATACACACATACATACATCTCGTAAAAATAGCAGAAATGAATTCAGAAGACCTCAAAACGTGTAAATACACCCAAATCTCGAATTCGAATTTTTTCATGATTACAATACTTTCCTTACATGGTACATGTTCGGAAAGTAAAAATCGTGTTAACAACGTACACATTTACCACATTTAACGTATTTTCGGAATCGGATAGCTTTGGATGATGATTGAAATGGTAATAAGGCTAAACATCCCCTGAGGAATTCCCTCAGCCATCGAAGCGATTAAAGCAAAGGAAAGTAGTAAAAGCGTTAATCTCAAGTATTGAAGGTCAAGGGGAAAATTTACAAAAACGAATAAGAATTGAAAATGAAACTTATGATGGGAAATAGTATGAAAACGAAACCCAAAGTAAAAACAAAATACAAAGTAAAAAATCTGGAGTGACTCCACTCGACTTACGATTAAGATCATGGCCCAGCATTTAAATAAAATTGAATCGATGAATCATTCAAACATATATACCAAATGGAAGCTCTATCGAATGCGCACTCTCTAGAATTTCTCCCCATAGGCCTTAATGTAAAAGAAATCTTGGTCGTAGCCCTGTAGAAAAACTATAAGTTCTATACGCATCAAAATCAATACCGGTCTTACGATGCTATAACATATATACCCAATTGGAGCTCCATCGAATGCCCCGTTCAGGAGCTATCGTGTTCACTCACATACAAACATACACACATGCACACACACATACATACATCTCGTAAAAATAGCAGAAATGAATTCAGAAGACCTCAAAACGTGTCAATACACCAAAATCTCGAAGTCAAATTTTTTCTTGATGACAATACTTTCCTTACATGTTCGGAAAGTAATAACCAATCTCTTTAATAGACTAATTTTGAAAACTAACGTATAAATTATTGTAGAGGAATAAATAAAAGGTATGTAACCTAAGTTACACTTTAATTCACTTATTTTATCCCCAGTTTAGAGTTTTCTGCATGTAACGAACGCTATTTCTTTACGGTCATTCTAATAACGTTAAATCGAGGTTTCACTTTATTTACATTTTTGCCTGTAAAAGTACCTTAATAAAGTAGATATTTGTATTTAAAAAATATATATACTGCGCAAAATCTGAAAATATAATTCATCTTGTCTATAATTCTGAAAAATCTGGAGTGACTCCACTCGACTTTCCGAACACTTACGATTAAGATCATTAACAAGCATTTAAATAAATTTTAATCGATGAATCATTCAAACATATATATCAAATTGAAACTCAATCGAATGCACCGTTTAAACGCTTGCGCACTTTTAAGAATGTCTCTCCATATGCCATTATGCCATAATATAAAAGAAAGTTTTGTCGTAGCCCTGTAGGAGAACTATAAGTCCTATACACACCCAAATCAATACCAGTCTTAGGATGGTGGTTTATAACATGTATACCCAATTTGAGCTCCATCGAATGTATCGTTTAAACGCTAGCGCACTTTCAAGAATTTCCCCCATAGGCCATAATGTAAAAGAAATCTTTGTCGTAGCCCTGTAGAAAAACAATAAGTCCTATACACACCAAAATCCATACCGGTCTTGCAACGGTGGTTTATAACCTATATACCCAATTTGAGCTCAATCGAATCTACCGTTTAAACGCGAGCGCACTTTCAAGAAATTCCCTCCATAGGCCATAATGTAAAAGAAATCTGGGTCGTAGCCCTGTAGAAAAACTAGAAGTCCTATACACACCCAAATCAATACCGGTCTTGCGACGGTGGTTTATGACATATAAATCGAATTTGAGCTCAATCGAATCCTCCGTTCAGGAGCTATCGTGTTCACTCACATACACACATACACATACACACATACACACACACATACATACATACATCTCGTAAAAATAGCATAAATGGATTCAGAAGCCCACAAAACGTGTAAAAACACCCAAATCTCGAAGTCGAATTTTTTCATGATTACAATACTTTCCTTACAGGGTACATGTTCGGAAAGTAAAAATAGATTATTACATAATTTAGCATGTATTAACCATATGAAGTATAACATGAAAATAATCTAAATGGACCTCAAGAGACTACTTTTTCCATTAACTAGTCTGATCACGGACTATTTAACTAGTCTGATCATGACTGTTCAAACTGCACACAGTACAAACAAAATGAACTTTCTTACCTCGAAACTTCTGACATAGTGACTCACAAAAACAATGCGAAGATAGTTCCAGCATCTTGTTGAACTTCCATGGAAAGAGTCAGAATGTTGTAGTAGGAGGGTGGTTGGTATTGGGACCCTTAGCCAGGGGGCTGTCGTGTCGATTGTTACGGAGATCAGAATGTTTATTTTGCTTGTCCAAACAATCAAAGCTAAATGTTTTGGTTGTTGGGTTGGTGGAAGCTTGGAATCTGTTTGTTGTTGTTGTATTTGGAACATTTATTTTCGGGCATGTGTGCTTGGTTCAGAGAACCCTCTTATAAATTCTCGTCGAGTCAAGTGGACAACACAATTAACACTGGGGCAGCCGGAGGGGAGGGTCAAAATGACCTCTGGCTGTTTTAGGTATTTCTGTAATTTTTTAACCCATTTGTGCCTGGATATTTTTGCGACTTTCTTGAATTTTTACTGATAACAGAAATAATAGATAAATTTCTGATGTCAACTTCTCGAAGAAGGATGATTTCTTTTTAAATCATTATGCATGAAAATCGAATTATCAACATCCTACTGGGTCATGTTAAAATATTTTGTAGAGCTGAGGCTCAATACTCATGAATAAAGGCTAGGAAAAATAAATAACGTTTTCGACTAATAGCGAAAATGCCGTCCCAAAAAAGGGACACTAGGCATAAATGGGTTAATTTACTAATTAAAACAGAAATGTAAAAAATTGTCACAACATGCTTGGAAGAATTTTAGGAAAAGTAGAAAAATGAGCTGCGTTGTTAAACTGTATACTGAAATAAAGCATGAGATATTGGGAAAAAGGTCTATATGACCTCAAAGGCGCTTCTAGTGTTAAAGTTTTTTTTGCTACCACAGAGCAAGGAAATTTGAACAACCAGGGTATGTGTGGGAATTGAAGCTACGACCCAGGTGCGTAGCCAAGGGGGGAGGGTTAGTGGGGGTCATAACCCCCCCCCATGAGGAATTTTTGGCTATACAAAATGTATATTCTTCTCTCCTTTATCACACACATGTATGCATATATGTGAGTTGCAGCAGTCGTAACCCTTCCTCCCCATGAAAAATATCTGGCTACGCCCCTGCTACGACCGTACACTTAGGAGATTGGCGTACAGTAGAACAGGCCCTTAAACTCCAAGCCACAGTCCCCATACCGAAAGTCCTATAAGATCGAAAGGAACTGTAAACAAACAGTCGAAAACTTGATCTAATGGCTATTGTCTTAGTTGATTTAGTTTTTCTACTAATTGCACTCAGTTGACTGTAAGAACAAAGGTCAATCAGTTTGCTTTAAAAAAATAAACGTTTAAGATTAAAATTTCGTAGCACGAGTGGCATTGATTGAGCGTTTACAAATGCAATTAAAGCATGTTTATCCAATACGGGAATTTAAAACTACCTGCAGCACATATATGTTCGAGTGATAGCGAAAGGGTTAAACGGAAATATCGAAGCACAAGAGGGGCCAGTGGCTTGGAGGTTAAGAGCCTGTCCTACTCCATGCTAACTGCCAAAGCGTAAGGGGTTGGTCCAATCAAGGGGGTCTGTGACGAAGTTCACATATTTTTCGCGTCTTAAAATAATGTTCCTATGTTTCGTCTTTCTAAATCAAAATTGCGTATTCCGTATTAATCTCTCTCCACTTTGTTTTTTTGGCTCGATAAAATATTCTTTCTTTTGCGCGACGCTATGTCTGGGATTTTTCGGGGTTTCCCTTCTAAATTAATTTCGCTTTAGCATATGCTGTGTTAGTTCTTAGCGCCTCCCGGTCTCCGTCGGTGTTTTCTCACAGGGTTGTAGCCTTTCGTATTGGCATCGCCAAATTCTGGCACTTCTGTATTGGCATCAATCATTTAAATCCGTTTGTTTCAAATTTTTATATTGTTTACGCCTACCGGACGGTGGTTGTCACGTGGGGCAGTGGCTTATGAGTGCTCATATTTTACTCGCCAACCTGTAGAGTGCTGGCAGTTTTGTAGAAAGATTTAAAAAGGACTTCTCGATTGCTCTCCGTCAGAGGAGGTTGTGTTCATTTTTTTATGGAATTCCGGCATGCCGTGTGGCCGGAACAATTAGATATGTTCCTGGTGTTCTTTTTATGAAGCAATGTACGGCGCGTAATTGAACTTGTTTCTTTAATAACTGTTTTGTGAAGATACCTACAATAAAGTGCAGCTTTTTGTGTATTCCAGTTGTCCGTCAGTTTTTCTCAAATACCTTTTGTACACTATACGTCATGTGAGCGGCCGAGGGAACGTTTCTCTTAATCGACCTCCGACAACTCCCTCATATAAACTTGGTGCGTCATGACCAGCTCGTTTTCACGAGTAGTTGTTTCCGGCACATCACCGGCTGTCGGAGTTTCCTTTTGCCCAAGTATGAATGTGCAAAAAAAAAAAAAAACTGTTCTTACTTAAGCAAAACAAATTTTCTGCGGACTCTCCCGTCTCCATGTCATCGGAATTTTGATGTCTCCCTGCGGTGATTCAGTAACTGCTCCTTGCGCTGTGAACTTTCTCGGATTTTACTGAGGGATGAGAGGATTTTTGATTACCCAGCGTTGTGCGACTGAAAAGAATTTGCTGATACCTGTGCCTTCCAGCCAGCGGTGTGTATGACGAAATCGAAAGTCACAGACTTGTATGATTCTCCGTCTCTACGTTCTCCGTTATGACCGTTCCGGTGTTCCGATGTTCTGGTTTCGACTCGCGCTTCGGATTTCGCCGCCCTGTGTCTTTTCCGCTACTCCTGTTGGTTGTTACCGAAGTCCTATGTTTCCTGTATTTCGCCGATATTTCTGAGTCAACTCTAGCGGAAACCGAAAGACGAGTGTGGTGTTCAGAATTATGTGTGTTTTTATAATGAATTCGGAACTTTTATGTGTGTCACAAGGATAAACATTTTTATTTTCATTCATAAGAGGATAATTTTTGCGTTTTGTGTGTTTTATGTCTTTATGTCATTTTTGTAGGTAAGTCATTTATTTTTATTATTGTAGAATGTCTAAAATTTCTGATTTTTCTGTTAATATTCCATCATTTGATGGTAATGCCGTAGAATTAAAACATTTCTTTGGTATATTGGAAGACTTAGCATCTTTAAACAAATGGTCAGAAGAAAAAACTATTTTGTATTTCAAGACTAAACTAATTGGTCCAGCATTACAGTTTTTTATTGAAAATGAGGTTGTAAATAAAGCGAGAGATTTTGATGTAATTAAATTAGAATTTGAAAAATATTTTTGTAACAATGAAATTCTAGCTCCAGTAACCGAGCTTAATAATTTGAAATTTGAAGATTTTAACTCTGTAACTGCTTTTGTTCATCGATTAAATGTTTTGGTTTCTAAGGTATATAAAATTAAAGATTCTCAAGCTCTTGATGATATTAAATATGTTAAATTGATGTCGGCTTTGCCATCTAACATTAGAGTTAAAATTTTGGAGGATAACATAACTGACTATTCTAAAGCTGTTGTGCGTGCCCAGCAATTACAAAATATTGCACAATCTGAATCACTTGTTTTGGCTAATCAACAAAAAGCCCCAGTGTTTGCTATTTCTGAAAAAATTGAAGAATTAGCCTCAAAAATTAATGATTTGACTTTTAAAAATTCTACTTCTGGTTCTGCTGACACCAATCGTAATGCTTCTGCTTCTACTTGAGCAACGGAATTTTTTCAGACAACGTAGACCTAATACACAGTTTAAAAACAGAAATACAGTTTTTCAAAATTATGACAGAAATAGAGGTCAAATTAGTATTATCTGCCAATTGTGCTCCGGCAGACATCATTCTGCACGCCAGTGTAAAAAATTTAAAGTTTTGCACAATACTCCACAAAATAATAATGTTGGTCGTCGACCCAACTTCCGAAATTCTGGAAGAAATTTTTCTAATGACTGTAATTTAAACTAATTTCGAGGTGTGATTTGACTGGTGGGAACACATCTCGTTCTTTCATACATACACCAGACAATTTCCCAATTTTGTCTAAAAATTTACCAAAAGTGTCTAATGAGCGTAGAGTTCGTTCTTGTTCGACTCAGACTATTGTACCTGTTACCATTGCTGAATCTAAATATGTACAGACTGATAATTTTTTTGAAGATGAAAAACGAAATGAATATTTTATTGCAAATGTGAACAATGATTGTAATTTATTACCAATAATTGAAGTGATGGTGAATAAACAAAAACTTAAATTCTTGATTGATACTAGTAGTTCTATTTCTTTGCTTACAAGGGATGTTTTTAATGAAATTAAATCTAAAATCAATTACAAACACCTGGCTTCTTCAGTCACTATATCTACAATTAATTCAAAAATAAAATTCTCTGCTTGTATTAAATTAACCTTTAAAATTAAATCAATGTTTTTTCACCACTACTTCTATATTGTTGACATTCCAGTTAATGAACATTTTGATGGTATTTTGGGTTTTCCTTTTTTAAGAGAAAACAATATTTCAATTGATATGAAAAATTCTTGTCTTATGGTTAATGATGTCAAGGTATATTTTCTAAATAATAAAGACTGTAGCAATATGCATGTGTGTGCAACTGATAATAATGAAAAAGGTCCTAATTCAATTAAAGTAAATGACAATTCTGTTTATCTATGTCAAAAGGTCATTTTAGAATCGGATGAGCATATTTATGCTCAGGTTTGTTGTGATAATAAGTCTAGCACTGAATATTTTCTTTTTTCACCAAATGATGCTGAAAATTACATTTCTTATGAGGCTTGTTATTTAAATGAACACTTTAATCAAAACAAAAATGGTAACAAGTGCTCTCAAAAATTTTCCATATTTATTCATAATGTATCTGAACAGAAAATTCATTTAAATAAGAATACCAAGATTGGTAATATTTATGATATTGATGAAGTTAAAGAAAGAGACCTAACCGATGATTCTGAGAATTTTCAAATGTGTAATTTAATACAGCCTTCATCAGAAGTGCTTAATAAAAGAAAACAGCAATTAACTTCATCTGATTTTGACTTAGCACATTTGGAATGTAATGAACAAAGTAAATTAAGTAATTTATTACTAAGCAATTTTGCTGCTTTTTCAAAAGATATGTCTACTTTAGGACACACTGACAGAGTTATTCCTGTGTTGAACTTTACTAATGATTTTCCAATAAAAACATTGCCATTTCCAATTCCTCAGGCTCTTCAAAGTGAAGCTAAAGAGCAAATAGACCAATTACTGAATGCAGGTATAATTGAACGTAACTGTTCTGAATGGGCATGTCCTGTAATTTTAGTAAAGAAAAAGCCTGACTCTTCTGGCAAACAGAAGTATAGGTTAGCCCTTGATTTGCGTATGTTGAATTCTGTCATACAAGGTTCATCATATCCTTTACCTAAAATTCAGACAATTATTGCTAATCTATCAACATATAAATTTTTCACCAGTTTAGATTTACAACAGGCTTATCATCAAATAGATTTACCAAAAGATTTACAAGATAAATTAACTTTCACTTCTCAGTTTGGCTCATTTAAATATAAAAGAATGGTTTTCGGTTTGAAATCCGCTGCCTCAACTTTTCAGGCTCTTATGGATCTTTTACTAGACGAGGTTAACTCAGATGGAATTTTCGCATATCAGGATGATCTTATTATAGGATCACATTCTTTTGAAGACACTGTACATAAACTTGAAAAAGTTTTAAAAGTTTTATGTAAATATAATCTGACACTTGCTCCTACTAAATGTTCTTTTCATAAAACATCAACAAACTATTTGGGTTTTCATATTGAAAATCATTTTATCAAGCCTATTCAATGTAACATTGCAAAAGTTGTTTCTTTTCCAACTCCTACAACAAAAAAACAATTAAAACGCTTTATTGGTTTGGCAACTTTTTACAAACACTTAATTCCTGCATTTTCTGAGTTATCTCAACCTTTGATTCAATTAACTACTCCTAAAGCTAAATTTGTTTGGACTTCTACACATGAACAAAATTTTCAAAAGATGCAACAAATATTTTTCTCTGAACCTATGGTAAGACTTCCTGACTGGAATAAGACTTTTTATTTAAATACTGATGCTTCCAACATTTCTATAAGTGCTTGTCTTTTACAAATGTATGATAATAAATTACTTCCAGTTGCTTATTTTTCCAAATCGTTAAATAAAGCTGAGCAAAAGTATCCTGCTCTTAAGTTGGAACTAATGGCTATATATAAATCTGTTAATGCCTTTAAATATTATTTGTATAATAGACATTTCATAATTCTTTCTGATAGTGCTCCTTTGAAAAAATATAAAAAGACTACCAACCCAGCTGACATAATCACAAGGTGGTTACTTGAGTTGTCAGAATATTCATTTAGTTTTCAGCACATTGCTGGATCTAAGAATGTACTTGCTGACTATTTATCTAGGGACAACTTTGAAAATAATACTGAAACTCTTGACAGTAATCCTCAGTTAATTTATGATAAAGGTGTTATACCAATTGTTGATAATGTTCCTAAAAATAATGAATATGTGAACTTTTTAGTTACAAAAAATTCAAATAGTACTGATCCACTGTTGGAAATTTCAAATGAAACTTTTTTCAGAGAGCAAAATGCTGATCCTGAGTTGTCTGTCATTTATAATGAAATTTTAAGTAAGGGTTCCTCTGCAACTCATCCTGCCTTTTTTATTCATCCAGAAACTATGTTATTGATGTGTGAAAAGTATAATGTTCATAATCAAACTTATCATCATGTAATTGTTGTTCCACATTCGTTAAAAGCAAAAGCTTTAACAATTTCTCATCTGTCACATTATGGTTTAAAAAAGACTTACGAATTTCTAACAAGGAAGTATTTTTGGAAAGGTATTTATACTGATACTGTCAATTTTGTTGCCTCTTGTACTGTATGTTTACAGGTGAAACATCATCCTACTCGACCTGCTCCTTTACAACAAACATACACACCAACTTATCCAGGACATACTATTGCTATTGACCTTGTTGGTCCTTTCAGTAATGGTCGTACTGTTCTAACAATCACTGATCATTTCTCTCGCCATATGGAGCTTGTGCCTCTTACTTCTACGTCTGCTAATGTAATAGTCGAGGCTCTTTTTAAATATTTTACAACTTTTGGTCGTCCTGCAGTTATTTTGTCAGATTTAGGGCCACAGTTTGTTGCCTCAATTTATAATAATTTTCATGACAAACTTGGTATAAAAATTAATCATTCTTCGGCTGGTCATCCACAATGTAATTCGATTGCTGAACGCATAAATACTTCCATTAAATACTCTGTAAATTCTTTATTACTTGATGGCCACAACTTCGAACATGCAATTTTAATTCACAAATCTTTGTATAATGGTTCAACACATTCAACTACTGGTTTTACACCCAATTTATTACATTTTGGCAGAGAATTATCACTTATTTTTGACACATTTAACTTTGAGACAACTCCGCCAAATCTTAATGACATACACACTTATAAATTAATGCAAGAATTAGACTCTATTTATAAGAAAGCTTATCAAAACATTATTTCTTCACAAACGATTCGCTTTCAGAGACACTCGCAACATGCTAGGCTCAGAGATTTAAATGTAAATGACATTGTTTATAAAAAGTCTTTGGATAAATTTAAACCTAAATTCACAGGTCCTTATGTGATCACTGAAAAACACTCACCTGTTTCTTTCTCTATTAGACGTTTGCAAGCTCCCCATCTCGAACCTCAGAGAGTACATATTGATAGATTAATTTTAGCTCCTCCACGTTCTGAATATCTTTCTTTACATAGTAATAATCACTACCATAATGGTGTTACAGATAATTTTAATCTACCTACAACTTCACATAATCAGTATAATTTAAGACCTAGAAAGTAGATGCATATTTTCATTTTAGTAATGGCGTGTTTGTGAAGGTGCCCACAGACACTTCCTTGCTTTGTACACTGTTGTATTATATCTTGTTTGTATCTGGCTGGTCCAGTATTTTTAAAGATGTACACTTCAGTATACTGTATGATATGTATCTCTTTTTCATGAAACTTAGTTAATCAAGTTGTTGTTAATATAAAAAAAAAAAAAGAGGAACAATAGTTTTCTTAGGTGAGCTTACGGTTGTCGGTAATCATTTATTTTCTACACAATTTAATGGGTTTTTCTAACCTGCACCTTCTTTACACACACAAACATACATTTTTCTTTTGTGTTTACCATTTTTTTTGCAAATATTGTTTATGTTCCTGTTTCGTCTGTTTGAAAGTTTCCTGTTTTTGGTCACAAAAATCTTAATTTGTTTTGAAGCTCATGTATATAAAAAAAAATATTTATATATGTTTTGATATTTTTATTCATTGAAAGTTTTTATTATGTTTCACGAAGTAAATTGTGTTTGATATTAAAAAAAATATATTAATAAATAAACAAACTTTAAGAAAAAAGAGAGAGAGTTTGTTTTGAAAGTTGATAGCAATACCTGTACTGCAACTAAATTGCATTGGACACATTTCAGGTATTTGATTGCAATCATTTTGACTTGATGTACTTAAATTATGTCATGACTTTTATTAGAATCTTCTTTGACATTCATTTAATTAGAAGCTTCATCTTTGAACTTTATTTTAAAATTTAAACCTGATTAAGTGCACTAAGTATATTTGAGATTTGTTAATAATATTGAGAAACTTTCATTTCTTATTTTGCATGGACGTTGATAATGCAAGGGACTTCGAAAGTAAATTTTTTGCACGTGCAAAGCTATCTGCAATGTTATCTGCAAAGCTATCTGCAATGTTATCTGCAAGGCTATCTGCAAAGTTATCTGCAATGTTTTCTGCAAAGTTGTTTTTATAAAGAGATCTCACATTTATGACGTCATATGTACATATATTATTTTGAATATTCAAGGTTATTTTTCTTTAGTTTTTGCACATGTGTAATTTTGATATGTAATGGATAATTGAATCGTTTTATATTGTTTTATTTGTAGCAGAATATTGTTGATATTTTTGCAAATGGTATTTTGTGATGTATTTTATAATATGTTATGTTATTTGGTATTGTATTTTTGTGATGAGCTCTCATAAGCGCTGCATGTTAGACTTTCTGTTTAATTCAAGGGTTAAAGTTCTTTGTTTAAAAAAAAAATTTCTGGCGTCAAAATTTTTTTGTTGGGCTGTGGAGAGATATATGTGACGAAGTTCACATATTTTTCGCGTCTTAAAATAATGTTCCTATGTTTCGTCTTTCTAAATCAAAATTGCGTATTCCGTATTAATCTCTCTCCACTTTGTTTTTTTGGCTCGATAAAATATTCTTTCTTTTGCGCGACGCTATGTCTGGGATTTTTCGGGGTTTCCCTTCTAAATTAATTTCGCTTTAGCATATGCTGTGTTAGTTCTTAGCGCCTCCCGGTCTCCGTCGGTGTTTTCTCACAGGGTTGTAGCCTTTCGTATTGGCATCGCCAAATTCTGGCACTTCTGTATTGGCATCAATCATTTAAATCCGTTTGTTTCAAATTTTTATATTGTTTACGCCTACCGGACGGTGGTTGTCACGTGGGGCAGTGGCTTATGAGTGCTCATATTTTACTCGCCAACCTGTAGAGTGCTGGCAGTTTTGTAGAAAGATTTAAAAAGGACTTCTCGATTGCTCTCCGTCAGAGGAGGTTGTGTTCATTTTTTTATGGAATTCCGGCATGCCGTGTGGCCGGAACAATTAGATATGTTCCTGGTGTTCTTTTTATGAAGCAATGTACGGCGCGTAATTGAACTTGTTTCTTTAATAACTGTTTTGTGAAGATACCTACAATAAAGTGCAGCTTTTTGTGTATTCCAGTTGTCCGTCAGTTTTTCTCAAATACCTTTTGTACACTATACGTCATGTGAGCGGCCGAGGGAACGTTTCTCTTAATCGACCTCCGACAACTCCCTCATAGGGTCGATTCTCATTTTATTCCCCATTTGTTTCTGCTCGTCCAAACTATTGTGCTGTAAAAATTCTTATGTACTTTGAAAATAAAGATATTGGGCTCTATTCTGCCCATAGGCATCTAATACGGTGGACAGCGTATCCTTTGGCCGATACATATGTAGCGCAGTAACAAGGATGCCCCACGTGACTATTAGACCGATGCAGCCAGCTTGAGACAGTTATTGCTCTTTCGATGCTATTATGGGGGAAAATAATCCTTAAGAAATGTGGTTTTGGGTCACGGGTATCTATTACTGTAGACAGCGCGCATCCTACAGCGCAGGTACACCCTCCAAAAAAAGTATTCGAGCAAGAGAGAAATTTCCTATTTTAGATTTGCGAACAATAATTGAGTTTTTAAAAAACGCACAACTTGATGGAAATATGGAAAGTCATATTTATTCATAGCCTAATTCATATTCTATGATAAGTAATTTTTAATACGAAACCAACGTAGGAAATTTCTCTCTTGCTCGAATACTTTTTTTGGAGGGTGTATGCCGCACAGTAATAAGGATATGCCACGTGACTATTTGACTGTGGTGATAGTTATCTTGTGCACACGCCAGGTCATCGGATGCGCCGTCTATTGCATTAGGTGTCTATGATTCTGTCACGTTCGTTTAAGCGGACGTTCGGAATTGTGACGTCATTCGGAACGTATGCTACATTTAAACACTCGGTAGAGAGAATCTGCATCTAAGTCTGGGATGTAAACACTATTGACCACCATTATAAACCAGTTTTATAGACCGATTGGTGGGGACCGACCGATTGGTATAGACCGATCGGTGGTTATAAACCAGTTGTATAGACAGACTAGTGGGTCTGCATCCCAGGATCTCTACCGTACCTTGCCACTGCCTCCTAGACATAGAAAGCCTAACCGCTGCTACGTCACCAAGCCTCTACGTCATCAACTGGCCTTCTAAACGTGACGTCATCACAGATTAAATTTCATAACGTAAAACTATTCGAAATTTCTGGTGAATTTACTCTCTCTTAACAGCATTTTAATGAATTGACATAGAAAAATTAATATTACAAAAAAGAGCAGTTTTAATCTGTAACTAATTATATAATGTAATAAGGGAGTAAATCACAATGAATTGTTTTGTGTCACGAACGTATTTTAATTTTTATCTTTCACCTAAGATGAATTGTTTTGTGTCACGAACGTATTTTAATTTTTATCTTTCACCTAAGATACTTTTTAATATTTGTAGCATTCACCAGAAATCTGAAATAGTTTTACTTTATGAGAATGAAAGTGTGGTGACGTCATTATTCGAAGGCCTAATGATGACGTCGAAGCTTCAGCGCTCAGGCTTTCTGTATCTAGGAGGCAGTGACCTTGCAGAATACCAACTTACGGCAGCAGGTTGTAAATGACGTCAATTGGATGTCACACATCCCAACGTTCGCTCAAACGTAACTGAATAGAGCCCCTTTTCAGTATAGGAACAAATGATATAACGGACAAAAGAGCCACAGATTTCGATAACGACTTGATTCGACTTGTTGCCTCCAAACGGTAGCCATGACAGTGGCATGCGCATGCGCAGAATGGCAATAACTTAAATTATAACGGTATTTTCAATCATTTTAGAACGATCTGTATTTTAAAAAGTACTCGTATCGAAATATTTTCTCTCGAACTTATTTTTTCTTTCTGAAGTATTGCAACGAATGTTCCATTTTACATCGACAGCAGCCATGATAGTGGCAGACATGGGGTGCGTTTTTGGCAACAAAAAGCACACGATTAGGAACATTGGATGAGCAATCTAGGCATTCCTAAATCTATGCATCCATGCTGCACGAGAGGAAAGCTAATCCAATTCTTCTTGCATTTGAACATAAACCCATGAACAGCATTCCAGTGGAGCTTGTTTTAAAGCGGTTCCATGGTGCAAAGAATCGACGTCTACAGCTTTATTGAGACGTCGATTGACTGTATTGGAGAAAAACTATCAAAAATGCTAGGATAAAATCAATAAAAAAACTTTGTTATTACCCACAGGACCTTTAGAAAAGTATACGCGTTTCGAAAGCAGCAAAAGAGTGCTTTCTTCATTAGTACCTAAATGTGTACCATCCAACGGACAGCAAAGCACGAAAATGCTATTATTTTGTGTTTTTATGCTTTGCTGTTTGCTGGATCGGGGCCATCGTGATTCTACCGGGCCTGCTTGTGCACTCCGATGTGTCATCCAAAGAGGCCTACGGATGCTCACTTATTGGTTCCAGCACATAGATACGTCATCTAACGGCCGAATCTAACCAATGAGGAAACGTCCGTAGGCCTCTTTGGATGACTCATCGGAGTGCACAAGCAGGCCCGGTAGAATCACGATGGCCCCGGCTGGATGGTGCGCATTAGGTACTGATGAAGATAGACCCCCGTTTGTTGCTCCCGAAATGCCTATAGATTTTAAAAGGTCCTGTGAGTAATTACAAAGTTTATTGTTTATTTTCAAGACACTATTCTTCTGTTCCGTGGTTTTTTTTTTTTTTTTTTTTTTTTTTTTTTTTTTTTTTTTTAAATTTTTGCTGTTTATTTTCCTTAGAGCGTATTTCCTTAGGCTGCCTTGATAATTAAATATAAAAATATTTGGTAATGAAGTATTGTTTTAGCCGTTAAATAGATTTGCTTTGTTTTAGTTTGCAGATTCAAAAATCGTGCCCACCCTGGGTATTTTCGGGCCCACCCATTGAACTAACCCTAGCTACGGGTCTGTACACTCCGCTTATTGCGTCGCTATTTTTTTCTACCACTCGCTTAAGACGTCCCTTATAAATTTTCTTAATTTGGTATCTGTTTTATTAATTTAAATTCATATTCTACTCATTTATATAAACTACTAGAAGAAAAAGCCCGTTGTGGCGGCAATTTCAAGGCTAGAAAAGACATTTGATGGAAATAGGTCTACACTTAACCTATTGAATCTTCGTCCACCTAAAATAGATAATGACATATTCAATTTTTATCATGTACCCAAATCGAATGAATGACGGTGAAAGTTTTGTTTGGAAGGGGTCGGACCGCAATTGTTAGAGAGTGAAGAGTCAGAGATCAGCGTAACTATAGTAGGATAATAATGCAAGTTAATGATAGTCGCACTTATTATATGAACTAGTAGTATTCAAAAATCGCCAAGGATAGCTTGCGCACTAAACAAAATATTTGGGTTTTTATAATAGTAAATTTTTATGTCAAAGCCTTTTAACCCATTTGTGCCCAGATATTTTTGCGACTTTCTCCGATTTTCGCTAATACGAGCAATAATAGATACTTTTCTGATGTCAATTTCTTGAACAAGGCATGATTGTTTTAAAATCATTATGTATAAAAATTGAAATGTCAGCATCGTACTTCGTCATGTTAAAATATTTTGTGAAGTTGATGTTTAATACTCGTGAATAAAGGCTAGGCAAAATAAATAACGTTTTCGACTGATAGCGTAAATGCCGTCCCAAAAAAGGGACACCAGGAATAAATGGGTTAACTACGGCTGGGATTCAGACTCTATTTACCGTCACAGAAACCAGTTTATTGACCGATTCTAGTTTTATTATTGGTTTAAAAACTGGAATCCTCAATAAAACTGGTTTATAATGACGATCAATAGAGGTCTGCATCCCAGCCCTAATTAGATTTCTAACTCATTTTTAAACTCATGATGTCAAAATGACATCATTCTCAGTTGCGATATCTAACATGAATTAGTGAATGAAGAAGAATAAAAATACACGTTGTTTTACTTTTCTACATCATCTGATAAAGTGGAAGTTGATTATTTCGCTCGGGGTGTAATTTTTGTAAAAGCTAGTTAACCTAGTTAAGATTTCTAATGCATTTTTACACTCGTGACATTAAAATGACGTCAATCTCACTTGAAATATTGAAAATAATAAATAAATAAATCTATGTCAACTATGCTTACTAATGTGCTGAAATTGGACATTTGAGTAGCTTTCTACCCTGGAAATGTGAAAAATCGTTAAAAATTAGGGGACAGGTGGATTTTAAGAATATTAAAGTTGACTATGGACTATTCTATGTCCATACTTTCACATTTATATAATAGATATTTAGAATTTCGTTTTCACTTAATGTAAACTCAACTTAGTGTGTCATTTTTAAGTTGACAGCCACAGTGATGCACTAACGATGTTTAACAGTATCCAGTACCGAAGTACGAGGTCATCTTTGATATTGCAGTCAGAAACTTCGAGAAAAAAGCAAAACAAACTTTCTTCTCTAGCAACGCACACTAAATAGTCCCGATTTTCTATCCTCCCAGCCCCCTACTTCCTCCCCTTTTCTAATAATGGACTCATTCATTAAACAATATTGAGAGGGGGAGGGGGTTCTTAAGAGAAGAGAACCATTATTATGCACCTTTACTGGTTCCCTAATCGAGGAAAATTAATTTTTACGACCTCGGCCTTACGCAGAACGATCGCCCCGTGGAATTAATTGGAAGACCCGGTCGGGAGAAATAATGAATTGATTTCTCCTCGATAAATTTACGAAGGGGCGGGGGGGTGTTCTTTCGGGGGAAAGGGGCGGGGGTAGGGTTACTGATTCAGGGACGAATAATTATGTTTTTAATGGAGAGATATTTCACGCGTAAAATGAGCACTTGATTTTAAAGGGTTTCTTTTTTTGAAAAGCGACAGGTTGTTACGGGGCTTTAGAACAGCTCTTTAAGAACAAGGCTATCATGCTGAACTCTCGAAAGAATTAGTAATGGCTTTTACAGCCAATGCATTATGCAGTTATATCGGAGAGCTGGCCTGAGGAAATTTCGCGCCCAAGGCGAAGTATTTTGGCGGCACCATTTAGAACAAAAAAATTTTTTAACGCCCTTAAGATGTGCCGCCTGGGCATGATCGCCCTCCTTAGTTACGCCACTAACCAAAACCTACTAGATATTTTCATAAAATAAAACTATTAGAAATTTCTGGTGGATTGACTCATGAGTAACAATATTTTATTTATTGGACGTAAAAAATATAATTTTACGACAAATGACAGTTTTTAAGCATGACTCATTAGATAATTTGATGAGGAAATAGATCATAATGAATAGATTTGTATGAGAATTCTGACATTTAATTTATGATATTTTCTAATATTTGTAGCATTCACCAGAAATTTTAAATACTTTTGCATTTTGAAGATAAAACTGTGATGACATCAGTCTCGTAGGCCTACAGATGACGTCCAAGCTTGATTTGTTAGGCTTTCTATATGTAGGAGGTGTTGCACTCACTCTGTTGTCGCTGATTAGATAATATAGACTCCTTTTAATCGGCCCAAGCTTAACCGGATATCCGTTTTAACGGGCGGCATTTGATTTAAACACAAATTAATAAGTAAGTTTAAAAAATACCAAAGAAAAAAAAACAGGAAATTTCTGACAATGACTGACACCGACCTCTATCATATCACATACAGATGGAGCAAAAGCACCAGAAAAAGGCTGTATGCTAGGTAAAGCAATCGGCTTCTTCTACTGATAGGATGATGTAAAAAAAAAAAAAAAATGCGGAAATTGCAGAAAACTGTTGAACTTTCACTTTTCAGCAGAAAAAAAAAAATGATGTTTTCAAAATTTTCCTTTTATTATTTACATTATGTACAAACTGGCGTAATCTTTACTTAGCGAATGATATCATTAAATAGACGCAGGTTTTTAGAAAAGAGATTTTATATTGAGAATCAGAGATCCTAACACCTGTGATCCTGAAAAGTACGTCGGGGTTAAAACTATTCACAAGGCGAAATATACTATCACCCTCCCAGACAGCACAGCAAACTTGCATCAAACTTGATTTATCAAGTCAATAAACTTGAATTAAGCTTGAAAATTTCAAGCGTGGCAGCTTAATGCAAGTTTGAATCAAGTGCTCAAGTTTACACTTGCCCAGCTTGCATTAAGCTTGGCATAGCAAGCTTAATTCAAACTTTAAAAAAATTCCCTAAAAAAATGTTCCTAAATACACAGGGCACCCGTCGGTGAACTCGCACCACATATTTTATTTTTCGACGCATTTTCCCCTCTATGCTGAAATTTCAAGTTATTTTAATCTGTTTCTATCAAGAGTCCGTGGCTGGGATCGAACTCGCGACCTAAGGGTTGGGAAGCCAGCTTACTAACCATTCAGTCAATCTGTCGCGCGCTGGTATGACTAAAGTTTGAAGTAACTGTTATGGTTGTCACGCCGTTTTCTGGCGCTATCGATCAGTGGCCGATGCCGATCTGTTTCTTTTATTTTTCCATGGGATGAATCAAAATTAAAATAATGTTATGTATGATTTATAGACTCTACTACTAGGGAAATAAACATAATATAAACTTAAAAGCATCAAACGTTTTAAAACTTTCAATATCGCGACACTCATTTTGGGCCATACTGGCCAAAATCGAGACAAACGACTGATTTTGAAATCCATTTCGTAGTATAATTGTATTTTATTTTGAAGAATTTCCATATGTGGAAATATAGAATCTCTTTTCTTTTTAATTCTGTGGTCAAGTACATATATGACTGATGATACATTATTTGTTATGTGGATGTGGCTTTTCAAATCAAGCAGTCATCCAGTTGTATTCAAGCTTGACAGTTCAGATGACTTCTCCAAGCTTGCTGCAAGCTTAAAATGAATTGAACTGTCAAGCTTGTATTAATACGTCCAATTCAAAGAAATGTCAAGCTTGATTTAAGCTTATGTGCTGTCTGGGCGTATTTATGCCAAATAACGAGTTACCCGACAGAAATTCGCGAGTAGGGTAACCTTGGCTAATCTGGTAAACTCGGAACTAGTACGGAAATGGTATTCACGAACGTGTTTCTACCCAGGGAATTATTGTTACTTTTTTTTTTCTTAAAAAAAAAAATCCAAATTTAATTTTAAGAATGCAACAGTGAACGTCTGTGGCCCCCTTAAGCTTGAGCGCCCCTCCCCCTCTCTACATTGCGGGAGTTTACAGTTCGCCACTGCGTGACATTTAACTTAAAAAAAAAAAAAAAAAAACAGGAAAAAAAAAAGTCATCAAACATTTGCCGAAGCAGTAACACAAAGAATTTTGCTCCATTTGCATTGTTCTCTAACATTATTTAACTTTTTTTTTTTCCCTGAATATTTCGCGATTCTTACACGTTCACTATCGTGTACAATACAGATTGTAAAGAGACATTCTGAATGTTTCCGAGTATGTGTCCCATTTATATTCTTTTAAAAAATTGTTCTCGTGATGCATGATTTCTTAAAAGGAGAATCTTAAGATAAAAGATTTCCGAATTTATTGTCTCTTTCAAAGCTGCTCTTTTAAGCATAAAAAAAAATTACAGTCTATTTTAACAAATCCATTTTAACAACTCCAAATATCCAAACCAATGATGTTAAAAACTCTAGAAAAAGGTGAATGCAATTTCTTTACAAACTGCACTACGCATTTTAATGAAAAGTTAATCTACAGATTCCATAGCAAAAACAAAACAGAAAACAAAAGGTGAACAAAAAAGTGGCCTTAAAAGGCAAAACTAATTAAAACTCTTGTAAAATAACACACAGGAAAAAGCTACTTAGTAAAACGGCCGTTTTGAGTTGTGTAGAAGGTTCGTTCTTCTTCAAAATTTGTGGGAAACCTTAGTAAGACTGTCAGAGAGATCTGCTTTGAAAAAAATACTCCGAAAACTAAACACCAGGCGGCGTTGATATTATCGTTTTGATTCACTTACTGCAACGTGATGCTTCGTCTTGAAGGAATGTTTTAACCCTTTGAGGCGCAACCCTTTCCCAATGCTGAAAAAAGGGCAGCCGTTGCCATCACTCGACTTAAAAACCAGCAAGAGGGCGGACGATCGAAACGTTCATCGCGTGCCACAGATCGAGAGACCCTTTTTTTGACGACAGCTGGCTGTGCGGCACAGCCAGCTGCTGGTCTCCATCTTGCTGGTCGTTCAGTCGAGCGATGGCTACGGCTGTCCTTTCTTCAGCATTGGGCAATCTATCCAGCTGTCCCCGCATTTTTCCATTTTTCAGCAGATGTCAGTGCTGTTAAAAAGAATCGTGACCCTTTTTTGACTGGAAATGATGTGTTAAAAGTAAAGGATTCTCGCGGAGCTATATGTCACCCGCAACAATTTTTATAGAAATCCAATCTACTCTTCGTGACTGGCAACAGTCAAAACGTCCGAGTTGGGTGTTCCCAGAGCGGGAACACTGCGCGTTAAAGGTTTAAATCTTTTTAAACCTTCATTCAAGAAGCGTGTGTGCGTGTTTGTTAGGGGGGTGGGGAACTGAAAGACCTCGTAACACCATCCGGGTTCTTTGAGTTCATTAACATAACCATCTACTCGTGCATATCCAATAGGCCATCCTGCAAAGCACAGTCCAGAACTTATGGGAGGTCCGAATTAATTTATGATTATGTTCTATACACCGGCTCTCCCAATTAATTCACGTGGGGGGGAGACCTTTAAATCCCCACCCCCCTTCTTCTCTTCCATATTGCACTTCTCCTGCACGGTTCGTTCTGGCCAGGCAGGGCCATAAAAATCGGCGATGCATGGACCCTATCTCTTTAAGGGCCGGGCCAGTTATTTCACGGTCATTATTTTTTCATTCATTACTTTGACGGAAGGGCTTTTAAAAAAAATCTCAAACACTTTATTATTTTATCTGGGGTCTCTAGTTTATTTTTAAATGTTACGTCCCTAGTAGCACAACTAGTTCAAAAAACGTTTAAATTACGTTGGAAACACGTTTTTTGACGTTAAAAAACGTATTTTAAACGTTTTTTGGACTAATTGTGCTACTAGGGGTAAAGTACGAAAAGAAAAAATGTGTTATAGTGTAGCTGAGTCTATCACACATTTCATTTCCAGAGCTGCAGAGCCGTGCTTAAGGGGTGCCAAACTGGGCAACCGTCCAGGGCCGCTAAAAAACTGTTGAATAGATAGATGTCAAATAGTGAAATAAACTTCCTGACCTGGAACTAAAGGCCACACACAAGTAAGCACAGAAAAATAAAAAAGATTTTACAATTTCGTCTACAGCTTTCTTCTTCAAATTGACAGCATAGTAAGTAGCTAGAATGCAGCTTTAACACTATAGAAAGGTATTGCATTAAAATCTTAATGAATGTATCCAATTTACTTAACCCTTTAACGCGCAGTGTTCCTGCTCTGGGAACACCAAACTCTGACGTTTTGACTGTTGCCAGTCATGAAGAATAGATTGGATTCCTAAAAATATTGTCACGATTATTTTTAACAGCACTGACATCTGCTGAAAAATGGATGAATGCGAGAACAGCTAGATAGATGGCCGCATGCTGGAAAAAGGGCAGCCGTTGCCATCGCTCGACTGAACGACCAGCAAGAGGGAGGACGATCGAAACGTTCATTGCATGCCACAGATCTAGAGACCCTTTTTTGACGGCTGCTGGCTGTGCGGCACAGCCGTCAAAAAAAGAGTCTCTGACACGCGATAGATCTGTGGCACGTGATGAGCGTTTCGATCGTCCGCCCTTTTGCTGGTCGTTCAGTCGAGCGATGGCAACGGCAGCCCTTTTTTCAGCATTGGGAAAGGGTTGCGCCTCAAAGGGTCAACTAGAGTCAGTTGCCGCCGAGTGTTTTCACTGGGGATAGGACGGGGGAAGGGGGGTCAGGTCAAGACCCACTATTTAGTAAGTTGACACATTTGAAACACCTGCCATTATTTTTTGTTCTGGGCCCAGAGCCTTATTATCGCATGGGCAAATCGGGACTTTGCCCAGTGCCCCCGGCTCGAAAGGCCCCCCCCCAATTTCAAATATTGTTCTGAAATATATTTTTTCTATCAAAATTTTATGAAAAATAAAACAAATTTTATCGATGGGGGGCCCCCAAATTCATCAATGCCCGGGGCCCCCGTTGGTCATAATCAGGCTCTGTCTGGGGCGCTCAAAAGGATCCGCCCAGGGCGCCTAAAGCCCTAATCAGATCCCTTCTAGAGCCCATTTAATTAATTTTTTGCTAATACTTGAAGCTGTTGAGAGGTCTCGTGCACATCCTGTAACCTCTCATTTTCCTCATTCGTTTCGTTTGTTAACGAAACAGGTTGCGTGTTCCTAAAGCGAGACCTCATTAATACCTCCAGTCCACATAAAATTCATTTCTACGACCCTCTCAGCGGCAATAACAAACCCTCGAAGGAAAAGCCGGGAAAAGACTTTGGGGGAAAGGGCGCGCGGGAATTAATTGGACGCCCCGCACACACCGCCCCGGTGGGGCAGAGAACAATGAATTGATTTTCCTCTCAATAAATTCGCTTAGGGTCGATCTTTGGGGGAAAGGGTATGGGGTGCAAAATTGGGCAATTAAGTTTTCGATAAGGGAAAACGGATTGCGAAAATCCCTAACTGGGGAATTTTTATCGAATAAAGAACGATTGTCGTCAGAGGCAGGGGCTGACAAAAGTTATAAAATCTTAGGAGATAGCAAAATTTTTGGGGCTTACATGTATATTAACCCTAGCGCACCAGGGACGTACGTGCGTACGTTGTTATAACGTCGCACATACATACCATGGACGTACGTGCGTACGTTCGTGGTTTTATTACATATTCTTAACTTTTTCTACCAGTATTCTTACGCACAGTGCATAATTGTAATCTGGTATTAGTATTCCAGGCCTTTTTTTTTTCCCTCCCCCATATCTCGACAGTTTTAGCCTTCATTTTCACTCGCTAGATGGCAATAGTAGTCTTCGAGTTAAACGGAACTTAATAATCTGGTATTACGGCTCCTTTTAGATAAATATGCATTTTTGGAATTTTTGCATTCTTTTTTCCTATTAACCCATTAGCGCCTAACTTTTTTCAGCACATTCTCAAATTTATGTTGATGCCAGAAGTGATAAATAAATTTCCGACATTTATTTGGTATGAAGAAAGTAATTCTTTTTTTAGAATATGAATAAGACAGGGAAAGATTATCATTTAAACTTCTAATAGCTGAATATTTTGTGGAAATCAGATTTATTAGTCAAGAAATTAAACTAGGAAAATAAATTAATGGTTAAGTACTTATGTGACTGACAAATTTCGCGACGATCTAAAAATAGATCGATGGCCGTTAATGGGTTAATTAACCCCTGCGTTCTCATTACCGTCAAAATCACAGGAAAAGCTTTCTCTCTCTGTTTCTAGTGTCCGTGATATTTTCGGGCAAGAGTGTTCAAAAGGGTTCATCCGGAAAGATAACAGCATTTCCATTCTTAGGCACGGATTCTTTTTTTATATCTCATTTTACACAGACGATGACAGAACCATATTGTTTTTAACTTAAATTTGGAGATAGTTTATACTTAAATAGACGGTAGAGCCGTAGTTAAATACGTGTGCTTGTGATATGCATTGTGCAATCTTAGCTCACTTTTTATAGTTACGTTCAAAGAAAACCTTACAAATACTGATTTATTTAACCTAGTTAGTTTCATAAAATTCTCCTTGAGTGTTTGAAACCTGTATTTTTAACGATTCCCTGCTGACTAGAAAACACACATTCCCTCACAATAACCCTCAAGGTTGGTTTTTCCTAGAAATGGAACTTTCTTTTTTTCTTTCGAGCTCAAAAATGGTCCTAAACCTTAAAATGAATACCTATAATGTACATGAACTTATTTTTATATAATTTTCTGGAATAAAAAAAGAGTCCCTTTTAGGACCGTTTCTTGAAAATTATATGACCTTTACAGGGCGTCCACCCATGTGAGTAGGCAAAAATGGTATCATCAGTAGCATCACCGACTTAAAAAAGTCGCCATTTAAGTAGCCATTTTCTTAATTTTTGTTGCAAAAATAAAATGTTTTCCAATAGAGATGATACAAATTTAAATGGTTAGAATGGCAACACTGCGTATTCTTTTTTGACATTTCTTGTGTCGTTTTCGTTTAGTATGCCATGCCATTGAATCATGGAAATATACACGCCTGAACAACGTTTCGAATTATTAAATTGTTTTTTTTTATCAAAATCAGTGTTCCTATGCGAATATTGAGAGAAATTGGACAAGAATTCATGGACGACATAATTCAGTGCTTGTGACCGAACACCTTGTGATTTCTTTCTTTGGGGATATGTAAAGCCACAAGTTTATGCCGGTAATCCAATAACAACTGAGGAATAAAAAATCGATATTGAATGTGTTATTCGTGAAATAACGCCCAATTTATGTGAAAGAGTGAGGGAAAATGGGGGTCGACAGAATACGGTATGTACACAGAAGTTTTGGTGCTCACGTGAACGATATTATTAAGATCATACTTAATAGCATAATGTAAGCTTTCAAAAAATTTTTTTAAATTGTGTCTCACTGAATAATTTATGTGTTTTTTTTTTTTTTTTCAAATTACTTTCCGAACATGTACCATGTAAGGAAAGTATTGTTATCGTGAAAAAATTCGACTTCGAAATTTTGGTGTATTGACACGATTTGAGGTCTTCTGAATTCATTTATGCTATTTTTATGGGTGTGTATGTGTATATGTATGTATGTGTGTGTATGTGTATGTGTGTTTGTGTGTATGTGAGTGAACGCGATAGCTCCAGAACGGGACATTCGATGGTGCTCCATACTGGGTATATATGTCATAAACCACCGTCGCGAGACCGGTATTAATTTGGGTGTGTATAGGACTTATAGTTTTTCTACAGGGCTACGACCCAGATTTCTTTTACATTATGGCTTATGGGGGAGACATTCTTGGAAGTTTAAACCGTTTAAACGGCGCATTCGATGGAACTTCCATTGGGTATATATGTTTGAATGATTCATCGATTCAAATTAATTTAAAAGCTTGGTCATGATCTTAATCGTAAGTGTTCGGAAAGTCGAGTGGAGTCACTCCAGATTTTTTTAAAAATTGTATCACTCTTAGTGAAAACCTTTAGTAACATTTTTGCATGATTTTATAGTTAAGAAATAAACATGCGTCATTTAGCTTCATTTAAGAAAGAATGAATAAAATGATCAGTTAAAAGACTTCATGCGTTATATAACATAGCATATAGTAGATTTATTTTTATAGTACGACTAAAAAATTAGATTAGAATGTTGGATGAACGACGTAAAGCGACTTTGAAAAGAAAAGGAATTTGACAAAATCCAAAATCCGATATTCAAACGAGTCGCCTGGAGAAAGGTACAAGTAGCCGAAAACTTGAAAATGATATGAAAAAGACATTTTTTTTAATCAAAAAAGTCGCTCAAGTCGCCTGATCTTGAAACGAGTCGCCTTTTCAGTCGCCGGTGGACACCCTGATTTTAACCCTTTGAGGCGCAACCCTTTCCCAATGCTGAAAAAATTGCCTTTGCCATCGCTCGACTGAACGACCCGCAAGAGGGCGGACGATCGAAACGTTCATCGCGTGCCACAGATCGAGAGACCCTTTTTTGACGGCAGGCACAGCCAGCTGCGTCGAGCGATGGCAGCGGCTGCCCCTTCTCCTGCATGGGGCAATCCATCCAGCTGTTCTAGCATTCTTCCATTCTTCAGCAGATGTCAGGCTTTTAAAAAACTTCTTTTTACGGACAATGACGTGCTGAAAAGTAAAGGATTCTCGTGTAGCTCTGTCACCCGCAACTATTTTTTATAGAAATCCAATCTATTCTTCGTGACTGGCAACCGTCAAAACGTCAGAGTTGGGTGTTCCCAGAGCGGGAACACTGCGCTTTGAAGGGTTAAGGGGTTAAGGAGATTCCAAACTTTTCAAAGGGCTGCTTTCGTCTGTGGACTGTCTGAAATTAGAGTCGTCTAAATTACAAGCCCGATATATATATATATATATGTGACGTCAGATATTCCAGTAAAGTTCCAGAGTTAAGGCAGGTAAAAAGGTTTATTAAACATTATCTTTAAGTTACAATATAGAGTGAGAAGAGGAGAGGGGAGACGGGTACAAAAATCAGCGTGGACTCATTAAGCAGTTCCAGTGGCAGAAAAATCTCTCGATTTTCGATGTGCGGGCGTATTTACGCTCACCACACCACGTGGTTTGCGAAGACATAACTCCGCCTCTCTCTTATCTCTGATCGAACCACACACATTTACCAACATGACCCGCATCCGGGGCTACAAAGGCGTGGGGACACGTGTACACTCTAAAGAACTCTGAATCGACGGCCTGATGTCTGACAAATAACAAAATAAATAAAACATAGCTCCAGAGCGCGCGTGGCAAGTAAGACAGGAAAGCAAAACTTACAGTGAAAGTACCGCTTGAACAATACCCAAACTAGTAAAACCCAAATTACCTTTTTATACATTACATATATATATATATGCCCGACGCGCCAGTGACCTATAAGTATAACAACCCACGTCTGGTAGAGCGGAACTCATTCCACCGTAATCGAAACCCAATCTCTAATCGCGTATTTCAAACAAACCTCCGGAGTGTGCTTATTATATGGATATGGACTATCAGCGTTATCGTAACGTTAGCGGCGCGATTGTTTGAGAGTAAACAACCGGCTCGAATTACACATTCTCTACCCCTTGTTATCGATCGCCCCCATCTTGATTGGCCGAGGGGGGAAAGGATAACGCGTTATATGCAAATCCCAGAAGGGGGTGCGTTTAATGATATCTCTCGTTTATTGAAATAGACTTTGATCGGGGTGGGTCGATGTTTGTTTCATGGAGATGCTGTTTTTGGTTGATGGGGTTTTGGTTTGTAACCAGGGCTTCGAAATGTGTGGAATTGAACTGGAAACCGATAACCGGAAAAAAAAAACCCGTTATTTTGGTCGGATAGAAAACCGGAACTGAACCGAAAAATAAATATCGGTTTATTTGGGTTCGATATTTCTTCAGTTTTTTTTTGTTGCTGTAACCGATTTATGAATGCTGTATACTGTTACCAACTTACACGCTTAACCCTTTCAGGCGCAACCCTGCGACCGCACGTTTCGTTCAAAAATTGTTTTGAACTTCATCAGACCAAACCCTTTGTCGTAAAGAACACAGGGAACTGTGTTCTGTACTCTTTCTCTGTGTTCTTCCCTGTGTTCTTTACGACAAAGGGCTTGGACTGATGAAGTTCAGAACAATTTTTGAACGAAACGTGCGTATCCTCTTACCTATTACTTCTTATGTGTGTTTTTTACAAAGTTTTTTAATTACTTTTTCAACAATAGTTTCGTCCGCAGGCAACTTTTTAACGCGCAGTGTTCCCGCTCTGGGAACACCCAACTCTGACGTTTGGACTGTTGCCAGTCACGAAGAATAGATTTCATTTCTATAAAAAGAGTTGCGGGTGACCTAGCTCCACGAGAATCCTTTACTTTTTAGCATGTCATTTCCTGTCAAAAATGGGTCACGATTATTTTGAACAGCTGTAGCATCTGCTGAAAAATGGAAGAATGCGAGAACAGCTGGATAGATTGCCCAACGTTGAGAAAAGGGCAGCCGTTGCCATTGCTCGACTCAACGACTAGCAAGAGGGCGGACGATCGAAACGTTCATCGCGTGCCACAGATCTAGAGACCCTTTTTTTAGACGACAGCTGGCTGTGCCGCACAGCCAGCTGTCGTCGAAAAACACTAGCACTTTTTAAATATAGCATTCACACATAAACTACATTCTGGTCTGGGGATCTTAGAGGGGACGGATCAGGAAAGACGCCCCCTGCTGGCAAATATTTGAATTAATTTTTTTTTTATTCGCTCAAATTCCCCCACCTTCATGATGTCCTACACAAAATTTCGTAAATTTCACAATAATCGTCAGCAGACAACTTTAAAAATAGGGTCGTTTAAATTTCGAACACCCTGTTGATTAACAGTTGCACCGTTTACAATATTAGAAACTCGGCGAAATTCTCCCACCGCCCCCCAAAAGTTACAAAACTCTGATCGGGGGAAAGTTCATCACCGCCCCCCACTGATAAACTGTTCCCAAAACGGCCGACTCAACAGCGAAAAATTCACCACGAAAAAAAAAAAAAAGACAAACGTAATGCACTCGTATTTTCGTCGAACAAATGGTTTCTCTCTTTCCAAAGGGAAAAAAAAAAATTGAATTCCAGGCATTTTAAATTTATTTCTTCTCTTCTGCAGAATTCAGTTTTATTCTTCTCTCTATCGCAAACTGTATTTTTTTCTTGTTGGTGAGATAAGAGTACTGACGACAGATAGTTAGCGCTTTTCACTTCGTGGACATAAATAATCATCCCGTGTTTATTTTTCTGGGAAACTATTTTTCCGCCATTTTTCCACTTTCCTGGATATACGATGGATATAGCAAGGTCAGCGTTTTAGGGTATCGTTGTGTACGATCTAGTAGGGGGAGAAAAAAAAATTAAGGACTTTTGTGGATCTTGCTTTTGCCTTATTCTCTTGTTGAATACGTTTAGCAAAGATTAGATAGATTGGGTATGTGTATAGGTATCAGGCGTTTTTAATTTATTAATTAGTTAAATTGTCAAATTAAATTAAATAAATAACACCGGTCAACACGATTTTTGGGTCTGATTTCTATATGTTCAATTTTAGTTTCTCGTACGCCAAAACTAAGGAAGATATTTTTTTTTTTTAATGAAAGTTTGTTTTTGTAGAAATGAAAGCAATTTTTCAATTTTTTGGCAAAAATCACTGATTTTTATATATTTTTTTACTTTCCGAACATGTACCATGTAAGGAAAGTATTGTAATCATGAAAAAATTCGACTTCGAGATTTTGGTGTTTTAACACGTTTTGAGGGCTTTTGAATCCATTTATGCTATTTTTACGAGATGTATGTATGTATGTGTGTGTGTGTGTGTGATGTGTGTGTGTTTGTGTGTATGTGAGTGAACACGATAGCTCCTGAACGGAGCATTCGATTGAGTTCAAATTGGATATATATGTCATAAACCACCGTCCCAAGACCGGTATGGATTTGGGTGTGTATAGGACTTATTGTTTTTCTACAGGGCTACGACAAAGATTTCTTTTACATTATGGCCTATGGGGGGAATTTCTTGAAAGTGCGCTAGCGTTTAAACGATACATTCGATTGAGCTCAAATTCGGTAAACATGTTATAAACCACCATCCTAAGACCGGTATCGATTTGGGTGTGTATAGGACTTATAGTTCTCCTACAGGGCTACGACAAAACTTTCTTTTATATTATGGCATAATGGCATATGGGGAGACATTCGCGTTTAAACGGTGCATTCGATTGAGTTTCAATTTGGTATATGCTTGAATTATTCATCGATTAAAATTTGTGGCGCCCTCGCCATCTCTCTCTCCTTTTTGCCCACGACACGTGACGGCTGCTCTAGCCAGGTGTTCGTGATCGCGGGCTGGCACTGCATACCTACCGGCAGCCAAGAAAAGGCCACATGCAAATATCTCTAAGAGAAAAGTGGTGGTATGCAAACCTATAAAAAGACGGCTCAATATAAAAGCGAGTCGCTCCCTGCACTGCGGTCTTCTTCGCGGGCAGCCCTGATCTGGTGGAGATAACGGTTGGCTTCGTGTCCCGGTTCCGCCTTCAGATGTCCGGCAGCACTACAGGACGAATGTGACCGGTGCGGCTCCGCTCCATCGTCTCCCGTCCTGCATTTAGAAGTCCGTGTGTAACTCCGTCCCTGGTGAATATGACAAGTGGTCCCGTCCTCATCGGCCCTGCTCCAGCGTGTACGCAGTTGACTTCAAGCGTCCCCCGTTAAACAGTGCGCTGCTAGATCATCAAAAAAAAAGCGAACGCCTCCCCAGCAAAAATCTACTGAATAAGAACTTTTTCAAGATTGTGGTGTTACGTTTTGTTCTACTAACAAGAATGTTAAATAATTAATAAAGCTTTGTTCTGCTTACGTATTCAGCTTAATATTTGGTGTGCAGGAAATCCTGCGCTATCCTTTGACACCAAAAATTGATTTAAGTGCTTGGTAATGATCTTCATCGTAAGTGTTCGGAAAGTCGAGTGGAGTCACTCCAGATTTTTTATAATGCCACTCTAAATTATAATCTGATAATAAGAATCAAATAATAAGAAATAATAAGAAATTATGATCAAATAATAAGAAATTGATATCTAAAAGTGAATATTTTTCGTATTTCTTTTATGTTCGTATGAGCAAATACTAATACTACAAATAATACTACAAGCAATACTACAGAGTTACAAATAATAATACAGTTTACTTTCGGGTTCTTCAAAGGGCTGCCCTCTTTCGTTTATGAAATAAATTAAAATAGACTTATCGACGTAAATCAGACAAAAGCAAACTTTAAGAACTAAAATGAAAATGTAAGTCTTTTTCAATGTCTAGAATCAGAATTTAAGCATGACAACAGAACCCCCCCCCCCAATTTTTTTTGACCGGTTTAATCTACGTAAGATGATATGTGTGATTGTATAAAAATTATTAATTAAAAATATAGCACGTCAAAGAAACGCCTGATAATTATGCAGCAACCCAGTATTTTAACTATCACTATTCTTTTTATAAATACAAAGATTTAGAAAACGTAATGCTATTTTTTTAAACAACGATCTTATTAAATATGCGAAACTAGCTACTTTATTTTGATAATAATCCTACTAATATATAAATGTCAATGTTTGTATGTATATTTATTACTCTTTCACGCTGAAACAGTTTGACGGATTTGAATGAAATTTGAAATAAAGACAGTAAAAGTCCTGGATTAACAAACAGGCTACTTTTTATCGCGCGGGGTAAAAAGCACTGTTCCTGTAATATACAAAAAAAAAACATATTTTATAAAAAAAGAATGAATACAATTGAGTTTTTATTTTACAGAGCCTTCGACAGATCGCACAAATTTCAAGCAGATCGGCAGCATTTAATATACATTTGTAAGAAACCCACTGTATCACGTGACTGATGCTCAATCATCATTAAATGATGCTAAAATGATGACTAAACGTCATTTAATCGTCTGCAACGCCTAACTTGGATAAAGAATACACTTGAATAAGTTTTTGAAACTTTCATTCAGTTCGAAATGTGCATTTTTCTGGGCAACTTTTTCCCATTCTATTTGTTTTGTATTACATCCAGAAAAAAGGATGTTAGAAATATCCATTTTAATTTTGTTTAATCGCACTCATGAATAATGAGACACTTTCCAACTGAATGGAATAAGGAAAGAAAATAGGGAAGACGCATGGATTATGATACGCTTTTAATGCATAGCACTTTAATGCGTATTTAAGATCTGAAAGTGTTTCAGCTTTTCTTACTTTTTTTCCGTTCCGCTCCTTTTCATAACGGCCGATATATCTAGAAACTCTTCAGAATTAATATAGGACGAAAATACATTTTTGCAGGTTTTTATCACTAAACCGTCTTATTTTTGTAACCAAGTGGCGGCTCAACACGGTAAGCAAGGTAAGCATCGCATCGGAGCGTCATTTCGAACTCAAAAACTAAGTAGAGCATAAAAGGGTGCGTATTTTTTACGCTAGCAGGGGGGCACCGCTTACCCTAGGGTCGCCCCTGTTTGCAAGCATCTTAATTTTAAATTCCATTGAGAATCGGAGAGATTTCAGTGCCAAGGAAACCAGTGAAGAACAGTATTCTCTCCAAACAATATTTATTGAGATGGCGAAACAGCTGGTATCCAGAGGCGGTTAGTGAGGCATAATTTTGATATCAACCTCTGATTCACTGATCTGTTTTTTTTTTTTTTTTTTTTTTCAGAAATTCACGTGTTTTTGTCTAAACATGTGAAACTCCCTGCTTTATTTATTTTATTATCGAACAAAATATGAATAAAATATTAAAATTTACTTTATTGAAAGATATTTTAGAACGTTTTACATTCATGAAAAAAAAAAAAAAAAAACGTTTCCATAAGACATTTTTTTTAAGGGTATATTTTTAGAAAGTTTCAATTTCTGAAGGGATGCATCATTTTTACTTATCTGCACTTTTACTTATCTTTATAGTTTTATTTCGCATGAATTTCGCCTATATTAATATGGGTACGGTAAAAAGCAATACGTTCATTATCTTCAGAGTATAAAATGCTTAAGCTGTAATGAACATACGACTGATAATATGAAAGCTCTTATAGAGCTCTCGTGAATACACGGGTTGATCGAAAATTCCGCAATAAAATAATAATAAAAAAATTTCGGTTTGCACCAGTAGGATTTGAGCGCGATCGGATATTTTTTAATGACATGAGAGGTTATTGTTCCAAATGATACCGATAGGTGGCGCTGACATACGCAATAGGAAGTAAGTTTCCAATTTAAAAAATACCCGAAATCGCTCTAATCCTTTCCATGCAAACTGCAATATTTTGTCGTAATTTGTTCTTTTTCAATGAATTTTTGAAGTTTTCACGAGCTTTAGAGCCATTCAAAATTGCGGTTTCCATGGATAAGATTACAGGGATTTCGGAATTTTTTAAAAATGGAATCCGGAAATGGATTGCTTCCCATTGCGCATGTCAGCGCCACCTATCGGTAAATTTGCAACTACAACCTTTCTTGTCATGAAAAAAAAAATCTGATCACCCTCTAAACACATTTGTGCAGACCGCATTTTTCTATCTTTATTTGCTCTTTTTTAATGAATTTTTAAAGTTTTCACAGACTTTTTGATCACGCTATATATCTAAAACATTCCCTAATTTACATCGTTAAGTGTACTTAATAATATAAATTAGCTAATAATTTAATTAATAAATCTAATATAAATCTAATAATTTAATTAATGAACCTTAATTAAATTGCTGTAGTCAGATATGGCTGGTAACTAAATCACCCTGCAATCCAATTACATTCTTTCGCCCAAGTCGTTTTGACTCGATGAGAAAGCAAAAATTAAACACAATTTACCCGGAATTCTATTACAGAATAAAAGCGTAGGGTATTATGATCGGGTAAAATGGGTAAGTGTATTTCTTTTTACTTTCCGAACATGTACCATGTAAGGAAAGTATTGTAATCATGAAAAAATTCGAATTCGAGATTTGGGTGTTTTGACACGTTTTGAGGGCTTCTGAATCCATTTATGCTATTTTTACGAGATGTATGTATGTATGTGTGTATGTGTGTGTGTGTGTGTGTGTGTGTGTGTGAACACGATAGCTCCTGAACGGAGCATTCGATTGAGCTCAAATTGGATATATATGTTATAAACCACCGTCGCAAGACCGGTATTGATTTGGGTGTGTATAGGACTTATAGTCTTTCTACAGGGCTACGACCAAGATTTCTTTTACATTATGGCCTATGGGGGGAATTTCTTGAAAGTGCACTAGCGTTTAAACGATACATTCGATGGAGCTCAAATTCGGTATACATGTTATAAACCACCATCCTAAGACCGGTATTGATTTTGGTGTGTATAGGACTTATAGTTCTCCTAAAGGGCTACGACAAAACTTTCTTTTATGTTATGGCATAATGGCCTATGGGGAGACATTCTTGAAAGTGCGCAAGCGTTTAAACGGTGCATTCGATTGAGTTTCAATTTGGTATATATGTTTGAATGATTCATCGATTAAAATTGATTTAAGTGCTTGGTCATGATCTTAATCGTAAGTGTTCGGAAAGTCGAGTGGAGTCACTCCAGATTTTTTATGTTAAATATAAATAAATTGTTTTTATGTGATAGTCCATTTACAGCCTATATTTTCAAACATTAGTTGGCAGGGTTTAAAAAAGTTTATTGTATTTTATGTTATGGGAAGCCTACAAGAAGGGCATCTGTTTATGGGGGGAGGTGCGTTGAGCGGAGAACTTTTTAAGGGGTTCTACTTGTGAAAGAAACATACGTTAAAGCAAGACTTGTGCTATATCGCTCTGTTTGCGATATAGCACAAACGGGGGGATAAGGGTGAACTACAGTAGATAAGGGTGAACTACAATAAGGGTGATAAGGGTGAACTACAATAAAAAATCTGGAGTGACTCCACTCGACTTTTCCGAACACTTACGATTAAGTTCATGACCCAGCATTTAAATTCATTTGAATCGATGAATCATTCAAACATATATACCAAATAGAAGCTCAATCGAATGCACCGTTGAAACGCTAGCGTACTTTCAAGAATGTCTCCCGATACGCCATCCTGTAAAAGAAATATTGGTCGTAGCACTGTAGAAAAACTATAAGTCCTATAGACACCCAAATCAGTACCGGTCTTGCGACGGTGGTTTATAACATATATGTTCAATTTGAGCTCCATCGAATGATCCGTTTAGGAGCTACTGTGTTCACTCACACACACACACACACACATCTCGTAAAAACAGCATAAATGAATTCAGAAGACTTCCAAACATGTAAGTACTTAAAAATCTCGAAGTCGAAATTTTTTATGATGAGAATACTTTCCTTACAGGGTACATGTTCGGAAAGTGAAAATAGACCACTGTTTTCGTGATTTTCATGCAGGTGTCGATAGATAGCGCTAATTTACAGCAGAAAAGTGATAGCAGAGCAGCACTGACGTATAAACATTGTCGTAATTTTGAATATGTATTTATTTTCTTAACAATAATTTTGTATAAAATGTCCTGTTTCTAATCGATAACTAATGAGACAATTATTTTAAAAAAAATGAAATATTTAAAAGTTAATGCTTAGATAAACACAACCTTATACAGAAAAATCATATACGATTAGAAATGGGGGGAAATGCATAGGCATTAAAAATAGGTGTATTTATGAAAAGCTAAACTAATCAGGGATTTAGTGATCGACATCATCTGGTTTTTCTTTGTCCTAACGGCTAATGTACCGAGTCTAGAGATGGGACGAGCTCAACCTGATCCCGGAAGCCAAAGCCCGAACCAGGCTCGGGAAATTTCTCCTTTATTGAACATTTGCTTACTCCTTGTGAACAGATTTTAAGTGCTTTATGGGTGAAATAAACTAATTGTTGTTATTGGATAAACTTGAATATAAATAATAAGAAAGTGCATAAAGAGTTTGCTATTTATTATTTTTGTCCATTATTTGCAAGAACAAAATTTATGATATTCTGTCCATGGAGTCATTGACTTTTATGGATCTATTTCTTACTCGGGCTCCGACTTCAATAATATCGCTGGGCTCGGGCTTTAACCCTTTAACGCGCAGTGTTCCCGCTCCGGGAACACAAGACTCTGACGTTTTGACTGCTGCCAGTCACGAAGAATAGATTGGATTTCAATAAAAATACTTGCGGGTGAGATATCTCCACGAGAATTCTTTACTTTTTAACCCATTTGTGCCTGGATATTTTTGCGACTTTCTTCGATTTTTACTGATAACAGAAATAAAAGATAAATTTCTGATGTCAACTTCTTGAACAAGGGATGATTTCTTTTAAAATCATTATGCATAAAAATTGAAATATCAATATACTACTGGGTCATGTTAAATATTTTGTAGAGTTGAGGCTCAATACTCATGAATAAAGGCTAGGAAAAATAAATAACGTTTTCGACTCATAGCGAAAATGCCGTCCCAAAAAAGGGACACCAGGCATAAATGGGTTAAGCACGTCCTTTCCCGTAAAAAAATGGTCACGATTCTTTTCAACAGCACTAACATCTGCTGAAAAAGGGAAGAATGCGAGAACGACTGGATAGATGGCCCAATGCTGAAAAAAAGGGCAGCCGTTGCCATCGCTCTACTTAACGACCCGCAAGAGGGCGGACGATCGAAACGTTCATCGCGTGCCATAGATCTAGAGACCCCTTTTTTGACGACAGCCGCCAGCACGCGATGAACGTTTCGATCGTCCGCCATCTTGCTGATAATTAAGTCGAGCGGTGGCAACGGCTGCTCTTTTTTCAGCATTGGGTAAGGGTTGCGCCTCAAAGGGTTAAAAATCGGACTCGAAATCATCCCTAACCCGGGCAACACAACTAGTATTTAATATCGTAGATGCATCTCTAAACTTTCCTCTCCGTAATATTTCTATAAAAAGAAAAAATATCTATATATATGTGCGTGTATATATATTTTCCGAGCGATACAAAATACCCGAACCAACCATTCTCGCCGGATTTTTACGACCGCGTACGTCTTTTTCCGGAAGAGTCATCTTTCAGGAGCAGCAACAAAAGACCTCTCCACTCCGCTCGGGAGAATCGGAGATGCAAATAAGGTAGAAGCAACACGACTCGCTCCAGAGAAATCCTTTTTTCCCCCTTCTTCTCTCTTTTGGCAGCAGGCTGTAAAATTTAATTTTCGAACTCTCTCCATCTCCCTACACCTCCCTCTCCAGGCGACCACACTAGAGAGGGGGTAGGGGGGGTCGCGTATCCTCCTTATTAACGTCCACGGAACGTGCCTCGCGATAATCGCGGCAATTTATCTTAACGAGGGCGATTTTTCCCTTGCCTTTTTTTTTTTTTTTTGTCCGGGACTGATTCATTGTTGGGGATTATTAGCGATTTGAAAGGGAAGAAGTGCAGGGATTTTTTTTATAGCCTTCTCTGAGCGTTTTAGTATTAGGAGGTCTTTGTTTTACGGATTTTGGGTGACGTCCTGGAGTTAAAAAGCCAGTGTGTTTGTGTTAACCCTTGAACGCGCAGTGTTCCCGCTCTGGGAACACCCAACACGGACGTTTTGGCTGTTGCCAGTCACGAAGAATAGATTGGATTTCTATCAAAATAGTTGCGGGTGACAGAGCTGCACGAGAATCCATTACTTTTTTAGCACGTCCTTTCCCGTAAAAAATTGGTTACGATTCTTTTTAACAGCACTGACATCTGCTGAAAAATGGAAGAATGCGACAACAGCTGGATAGATTGCCCAATGCTGAAAAAAGGGCAACGGCTGCCCTTTTATCAGCATTGGGAAAGGGTTGCGCCTCGAAGGATTAAGGATTTTGGCTGACGTCCTGGAGTTAAAAAGCCAGTGTGCTTGTATTAACAGTATTTTTTCCTTTAGCGGCACTCTTGCAATTCAGGCACTTGACACTACTGGCCATAGTATTATCCTCTTCGCATGTGTCAAAAATCTGACATCTCAGATTAAAGAGCAATCTCATAATTATTTTTAAGAAACCTATTACACTTAAGAACGACAAACAGACAACGTATTTTCAAATAGTTTTTCAAAATAAAAGACTATTTTTCAATCTCTGTTTCAGTAGTCAATTGCTATCAACCATAAACGGAGACACTCAAGACACTTCTAAAAGTACATTATGTCCCACAATCTTTTTTCAGTTACATGAATTTCGAAAAAAAAAAAAATGCTCACAAATTCAACTTAGTAAATATCAATAACATTCAAATGTCATTTTGTAAAATGCCAAACAAAGCTAAAATAACGGCTAACAGAAACAAAATCTGTGCGTCAGTGTGTAGGATTGACACATTCACTTGAGTTAAAATCATTGATTCAAATTGAAAGCATCGACGGGTATATACGTTCATTCAGAACTACAAAAAATCTTAAGGAATCGTTTTTTAACAGTGGAACGAGTCCAGTGTCTGACGAGTCCAGTGTCCGAGTCCAGTGTCGAATTTTACTCGACGAGCCTAGAGTCTTAGACGAGAACAGTGGAACCAGTAGGTGGCCCCTATCAGTGGCGTAGCCACGGGGGGGATAAGGGGGTCATAGCCTCCACGAGGATTTTTTTGCCATACAAAATGTATATTCTTCACTCCCTTATCACACACACGTATACATGTATATGAGTTGCAGTAGTCGTAACCTCCGCCCATGAAAAATTTCTGGCTACGCCACTGCCCCCTATAAAAGGTCCAGTGCCGGATCCAGGCAAAAATTCTTCAGGGGGCACAAAATGTTTTTGTCTCCTTGTAAATTCGTTCGAATTTACAAAGTAAGTCAATCTGGTGTGAATTCAGTTCGTCAGGGTGGGGCACATATACCTGTGTCCCCTGTGAACAGCCAGTGAAAATGAGGGACAAGGGGACAAGTTAATAGTCAAGCTCAAGGCGGGAATCGAACCCGGATCCAAGATAGAATAAAATGGTTCCGATGATATTATGGGGCCACCCGTTGGGTGGCCCGCGAAAAAAAATGCTTTTTTTTTTCTAAATTTTCAAAAATTTTAACATAAAAACTATTGATTTTTCAGCAAATTAGGCCTCCGCCAAATTAAATTATACAAGGTGTCTCAGGATGCAATCCCATACACTTTCTAACTAACTCTTTGATTTTAAAACTTTTGATGGACTTTTATCATTTTTAATTTGTAGAACAGGGATCATTTTTTACCCCGTGGACCCATTTCCATCTTTCTTTTTTTCAACCAATGCTGAAGGGTTGCCAGTAGTAAAAATATGTTTAAAATCGCCAAGTTTGGACACTTTTAGCGATTTATCATAAATATTTATTTGCGTGTATCTTTTTATATAGGAGTTCTGTTTGCAAAGCTGAAAAGCTTGTCCCAAACTTTTACTGCGATCCCAAAAACAGAAGAAGCATAATATATATACAGTGGACACCGGTTATAACGTACTCTCGCGGAACTAGTGGCGGCCCGTGGTCAAAAATGTTAGTGCAGCCGGAAGCATATGAGCCCCCCCCCCCCCTTCCTCCGGAGAGGATTGGAAAATCTTTGTTACTGAATTCGAAAGCTGGCGGATTAAGCCCTCACCGAGGAAAAAAAAAAAGAAATTACATAAAAAATGTCAGAGATCCTATTTTACTTCCATAAAATGGACATACATTTCAACCAGCCGCTCTTATCCTCAAAATTGCATTCATCCGTGTCTGATTCGAAGTTTCCTTAGAATTTTCTTTTGTAACGATAACTTGGGAAGAAAAAAAAAAAAAGAAAATTTACATATTTTTTATAAGTCAAATCAATCCTCCTTTCTTTTAAACATGCGAATCTGCCAGTGATGTCCCCATAAAAAGGCGTCGTTTTAATTCAGATATCCATCATTTTAAAAGCTCTTTAAAATTTCCCACGTTTAAAGAATTTTCTCGCTCGCCATGTCTAAATGCCAGTTCTTGCTTACTTAAAAACAATATTGCTTGGATGGGTCATTGTCCATTCATAAGCGTCTATTCAGGCTTACCTTCTTGATCAATTCAGCAATATAAAGACGAGAGTTTTCCAAACATATATTCTCCTTACCCCCTCCCTCACTTCTCGTCCGAGCGAATCAGTTAGTCGAATTCTCAAGTTCAGCCGCCGTTAGAAAATCTTCCATCGGCTGTATCCAGCTGGATACTCCCTATGCCGGAGAGGCTGCAGACGTAGTCGTTGTCATGGCAACGGTGCTGCCCATTTTCTTATCAGCGCTCTGGGCTGAACCAAAGATTTTCCCAATTGAATTGCGGGAAGATTAAAGTGCTTTTTTTCTGAATGAGCGATCCTGCCACAATACGTTTTTTTTTGTTTGGTTTTTTTCGGAGATTTTTTTAATTTAACGTAGGAATTCCACAATTCTAATCTGAATTTAGGAAAATGAGTAGAATAAATTATTTTAAAGTATGTGCTGATAATTTCAAGTGCAGCCCGGCTGTACTTGCTGTATCCCACAAGCCGCCACTGCGCGGAACCTAAAAAAGTAGTACGTTATAGCCGTAGTACGTTATAAGCAGTATCACCGGTAGGATTCAATATTACACAAAAAAAGAAAGTGGACTCATCAATTCATCGTAATGTGTGTTTTAAACAGCTCTGATTTTTTTAAAATTTAAATTAAACTAAGAAAATTCTTTATGACTTACAATTTTATTGAGATAAATAATCTGTCATTTTCTTTTGTTTTAAATGGGCAGGTGCTAATTTAAAAATACCGTTTTGGATATCCATAATACTTTTGTAGAATTTCTGCATCGTCACTGCGGCATTCAAAAAATGGTGATACTGTTTTTGCAGCATTTAATGCGCCGGGTATGCTTGGTATGGGCTCCTCTGTTTCTTCTTCACTATCATCAGAATCATTATAGAGAGGGTTATTCAGGAGATATTTACATGGATGAATGTCCAATAAAAAAGATGCTCTTGTTCTTAGCCCTACCTAGCCGGTGAAAGAGATAAAAGATCGCTCCCTTCATTCATACACCATTCATCTCGCTAGAGAATCCGAAAACGGACAACGAGTGTTTTTGAACGTACTGATATTTCCGAGAACAAGGAAACAAAATGCTTAAGAAAAGCAAAAATTTTTTTTGGCTTTGGCATAAAAAGTACGTTATAACCGAAGTACGTACTTTCGTTAAGTACGTTTCACCCGAAGTTCAATAACATTATAAATATAGGACTTCAATCAGAACCTATATTCAAGGTACGTTATAACCGATAGTACGTTATATTCCAGGATCGTTATAGCCGGTGCGCACTGTATACATTTTAGCCCGCTTTTATTCATCTTTCCCTCAAGTGAAAAAATATATAACGCAACGGTGTCTAGTAATACAGGTCGAATTTTCGACCGTCCGGTTCAAAGCTCGGGGGAAAACTGCTCAAAGGTCTCTTTCCGGATTTCCTATTCGGGAATAAATAAGTCAAGAAATAACAACATAAACGCACCGTCATCATTCGGCACAACTTCACTCCGTTTTTATCTTTTCTTTTCCCCTCTTCTTCGGTTCTCTAACAGGATTACGTCGAAATCCGGTCGGAAAAGGAGCCAATGGCGGGCGGCGGGTGTGTAACCTGGAAAAAAAGTGAGGAAAACGGTAAGTGCGTGTAGTAGGCAAAACAGAGTGAACTGGATCCCGTTTCACTGTGTATTGAAATGACATGTTCACACATTTCTGTGCAGGGCATGGGAGAGAATAGTGACAGACTTCAAGAAAAGAGGAGTTAGGCCGTATTATATTCAACGCGTGTATATATATATATATATATATATAATAGCTTACTTACGTAAAGGGAAATCCCAAGATAATCCAATGATAAAGTGAAAAAAATATAAAAAAAATAAAAAAGTAGATAGCACATGGTGCCAATTAACGAGCTTATACCGGATAAGTGTTTAAATATAGCCTTTTAAGGCAATGAAAGAGTGGAAAAATTGAATATAAAGCGCCAAATTAGAACTGGTGTGCTTTTAAGCCTAATCACATGTAATCATAAATAGTCGGAAAATGGAATTAATATTGAAATGGTGTGCTCTATCATCAGGCGCCACCGCACACACATTTCAATTTAATCGAAAAAAACAATAATAGCTAGGTTTCTGCAAGTTACCTGACCAAAATTAGGGTCCTTTTGTAACTTGGGGGCGCGACCGTAGCTATTATAAATAAACAACGAGGAAGTGGACCGACACGAAGATCAAAGCTCAGTAATGGAGGCAGTATTAGTGCATGTTGCCATCAGAGAAGGCTTAATGCAATCAATAGACAAGTAATGGCCATGGAGTGTGAATAAAAAATGATATATTAATAATACTTTGGAAGTATGGAAAGGAAAAGAATAAATAAATAAAAAAAGTAATAATTAAATGAATAAATAAAAAGAATAAAAATGGTAATAATTAAATGAATAAATAAAAATGGTAATAATTAAATGAATAAATAATAAAATAAATACTACACTAGTATAGCTAGCCTATGTTTTACGTAGTACTAGCTGCAGTAGCTAAGAAGTACTTAGTTGAGGTTGTGGAAATGGAGAAAAACTGTAGCAATAATATTAACAGTAATGATATTGATAATAATTATATTCATTTATTATTGCTATTTATGCTAATATAATTGTAAAATATTTATGTAGAACAGTACTCTGTTTGGCTTCATTGGTTACAGACTCACATAAAAAGGAAAAAGTACCAGTAATCAACCATTCTTAAAAATAGATTTTTTTTTTTAAATAAAATATATAGATATATATTTTATGGTTCTTTTTTTTTAAATATAGATAGAACCAACAACCAACCCCATCCTCACCAACCAATATTCTGATTAGGACATACAGTTTTTTTGATTACATAGAGGATATAAAATGGAAGTTAGAAATTTACTGGGATAATTATATTTTATAGCAGTTTTATATAGGTCAGTTAAGTTATTGGCCTTAAAACTATTGGTACATAGAGACTCTATTCTATACTTATGATTAGATATAATATTTCTAAACACAGAAGTGTGCATACATGAATTGAAATGAGTGAAAGTATTAACCTGAAATATACATACTAGGGGCCAAGGTCCCTAGACTCGCTTTTCCTGTGAGGCATTCGGCTCCTATGGCTTATTCTTAAAAAAAAGGCATAATTTCAACAAACAAAACCCAAGGTTGGATCAGATAGAATGTTTCCGAGCTACGCATTGCTTGGTTCTTGCATGTTCCTTGGAATATAAAAATCTGAACTTCACACTATTTTTAATTATTAACATGCTTTTATTAGTTTCACCTGTATGTTTGTTTGTAACTCACTCCTTTAAACTCGATTTTGACCATCTTTAAACCGTCAGATTTAATTTAAACTTTATAGACTTATCAAGGACCGATGACAATACAATCATTGGATAATTTTATCCCATTATCCTGATTAGGATCGCCAGGATGAGTCATTTTCTTAGAGATCCTTTGCGTGAGAGCGAGAGAGATGGAGCAAGCGCACGGTCTACGCATGCGTACCATTTCGGCACTCGGGTCAGCACAATGGAGTAGAACCTCTCTCGCTATTGGTAACTGTATTCAAGGGTATGGTTGGGTAATTACGTTTTTGAAATCCAGATGGCAAATCTAAAAATGTTACCTCAATATTGTTACATGGATGTTTGTGTTTGTTGTAGTCGTTATAAAACTTGTTTGTTGATTAGAGACCTATTTTTTCCTTTTTAGTGAGGAAGGTGGCATTTAACTGCAGGCTAATTGCCACCGCATTAAACAAACTACAACGCATTAACGGGCGTAGCCAGCGGCTGGGCTTAGGGGGCTGCTGCCCCCCCACGAAAGGGTGCCCTTTACTTAGCTTACAATTTGATATTTAGCTTACAATTGAACTTTAGCCTTAAATTGGATACCCAGCCCACGCCACTGGTGAACACTGAAAATAAATTATCTCACAGTTTGTACTTTCCAACTGAGTGTTCCTTAGTACGTTATGAGAGATATCGAAAATTAAAAATTAATTTTAAATAAATACAGTTTAAAAAATCTAAAAAACACGCTTTTATAGCAAATCGAACTAAAAAGTGAAAATTCAATATAGTTTTAAAAAACTAAAAAACACATTTTAGTGATAAATTGAGCTAACTAAAAAGTGAAAAATAATTCTTAACATAGAAATAAATGAATGAACGAAAAATAGTATTATTGTAAAAAAGAAAAAAAAAAAAAGACGTGTGGTGCTCCCTATATCAGTCCTTGAGAATATTCGATCGGTATGATTAGTCAAAAATGATACAAAAAATAGAGCACAAAGCACCCCACGCTTTTTTTCACAATAATACTATTTTTCGTTCATTCATTTATTTCTATATTCAGAATTATTTTTCCCTTTTTAGTTAGTTCATTTTATTTATAAAGCGTGTTTTTTAGTTTTTTTAAACAATATATATTTATTTTCTAATCATTCCAACTTCCGAGCAGTTTCGTGAGGCCTCATATATACTAAACGATGTCATTCCCAATCATGGTTTTTCATTTCGATGTCAAAATCGCCAATGTTGCACACCCTATTGTACGCATTTGAACACACGAGCATGTGAACCCCCCAGAGGAAAAACTAAAAAATAAGCACATTAACAAATTAAATTTTAAAAAAATATTAAGTACACTTCCAGGTTTTTGGGAATTTAAAACGTGAGTTTTACTCTCCCCCACCCCCACCCCCTATTATTAAAAACGCTTATTAAAGCGAACGCACCGTATCGTAGGTTACTACGGCATAGTACTTCGTAACTCGCACGTGCGATCGGCCCAATGGCCTTCTGAACCGCTCTCCCAGAAAAGATGCGGAGAGAGTCGCGAGAGAAGTAAGGCGCTGCTGATATCATTCCGTTCGCACATTTTGACTGTGCTTTCAGGGACGATCTTTTTGACGTTATCTCTTCCGGATTCTCTTGGTTGGTTGTTTTGGTTAGTGGATCCGTTTTTTTTTTTTTCCTTTTCATTTTTTGTTATTTTCTTCATTTTTATTGTAATTTTTCACTACAGTATATTTTACGAACAAGTGTCGAGTTTTAAGATGGGTATAAAATAAGCTTTTTGGAGCTAAAGCAATGACATGTTTCAATATTATCATTTGAAAAAGGATTAAAATAAAATGAATCGAGACAACACTTTTGCTAAAACTTAATCTTGGTGACGAAATGTAAGGCCAAAGATGACTTGTTTTCTTTCAGTTGCGTGCACTGTTTTCTTCAACAGCTGGAATGGCAAATATATTTTAACTTGCAAGGCTCCTCGTCGCATCTACCTGTTTAATTTTCGAAATTCATTTTGTGACCCTCCATCTAAATAACCAACTAGTCGCCACTGGTTGTGGCTTGAAAATGCGCAAAGAGACTAGACTTGTGCTTCATCGCAATATTTGGCGAGTGGTAAGTGTAAATTAGAAGCGAAATGGACTGTCAACATACGTATGACAAACCCTTTTGGCGTGAAAAAAATATCGCCATGGCGTAAATTAAAATACAGGGTGATCGATTTAGAAGAGTACCCGCTGGTACCGAGGGTACAACTTTATTCGCCAGCTAAAACATAAATGGGGATGCACCACGTTACTTAATACTAGGAGGAATGGAACGGATATCGAGCAAACATACTGCATCCGGCCTATCCAGCCAATATGCCGGATCATTGGCAGTAACTGGATTTTACAAATATCCGGCAGTACATCCGGCCTAAAATTATATTCTGAGAAATGACACAAATAAACATAATAAATGAATCTCTCAATTCTAAAAAAAGTAACGGCCGCTGTCAAGAGCTTGTTGGGCTATCTTCTCCTAAACCGTGGGGATTTGAATTTCGAGAAACGTGTCCACGGATTCGGAAAATTCCGAGGAACCTGATAAGATGACTTAAATTTCAAAAATCGAATTATTTTACAGGATATTTATAAAAAAGTGAAAAAATAAAACATAATGTTTGCCAGATTTGGGATCAAATCATTCATTCCTTTGCAAAAAAAAAACAATTCCAAGTATGTAGAATTGCGTGAAATTGACAAAGATGAAGTAGAATGACACCCATTTTACGCCTAACCTAGCTGCTCCGTAGTTTTTATCAAAGAAAACGTATGAAGTACTGTTTTCTTAGAGATAATTATTAACTATACATATACGCAAGTCGCTAAATTATGAAAATTCGCCAATAATTGACCAATACGCAAGGTGTTCCATGGGTTCTACATAATTAAAAATAGTGCGAAGTTTAAATTTTTATATTCCACGTTAACTGTCCCATTATAGCAGTTATAGTGCACTTTGGATATTGGCCAGCGCAGCGAGATGATATAATTCGTGGTGCTCAATCTGCAAAGGATTATGTAATATATGGATAACGGTTTTCCGGGAACCTTAAATGAGCAGTAATAATAGGTTGTGAGAATGTGTCAATCGCCCAATAATGAAAAGTAGCCATTAGTGGCAAGCTATCCTAGCTGTTCCGTAGTTTTAATCAAAGAAAACATACGAAGTATTGTTTTCTTACAGTTAAATATTAACTTTACATGTACGCAAGTCGCTAAATTATGAAAATTCGCCAATAATTGACCAATACGCAAGGTGTTCCATGGGTTCTACATAATTAAAAATAGTGCGAAATTTTTATATTCCAAGCAGCATGCAAGAACCAAGCAATGTGTAGTTCGGTAACATTCTATCGGATCCAACTTTTGGGATTTGTTTGTTGAAATGATGCCTTTTTTACAAATAAGCCTCATTAGGGGCCGAATGCCTCATACGAAAAGCGAACGTAGCGAGTAGTAAATATAAAAAATGTAAGTAGTAAATATAAAAAATGTAAGTAGTAAATATAAAGTAAATATAAAAATAGTAATATAAAAAGTAGTAAATATAAAAAATGGAATAATAAAAAATGCGAAAGAACAACGTTTTGTTAAAATATTTTGTTTTCAAAACTTTTTTGAATTAATTTTTATCATATACAGAAAATGGGGGGGGGGGGGTGGAGGGGGAAATTAAGCACTCCTATCTTTTTGAAAGATTGGAGTCAATTATGACTGGAAGAAATTATTGTACAAAAACACTTAATAAAAAATGAGAAAACAAAGTTTTGTGAAAATATTTTGTTTTCAATACTTTTTAGAATGCATTTTTAACATGTATAGAAAAGGGGAAAAAATTATACTTCTATCTTTTTTTAAGACTTGAGCTAATTAGTTCTGGAAGAAACCACTGTACACTGTACTACAGAAACCACTGTTGTACAAAACCACTGTTTTTCAATCTTTGTGAGATTTTTTCTATCTTTTTATCCACCATAAATTGACCCTGCTTATGAGAATAGTATACTGGCTGTAGAGAAAATGGTACCGCCCCCCACCCTAATTCTGATAAAGTAAGGAAATGTGTTACATTGATTTTCTAACAGTTGAAGGAGATATCAAGAACTGATCTTTTAAGATATTTACCTAACTCTTGATGGAGAACATCATGACAGTGTTATTTGTTTGACTTGAATTGCAGTCAAACTGGTACTCAATTCATGGAAACAATCCCAAAACAATTTCTGATTTTTGAATTAAATGATTTTAAACTAATGTGAAAATTTAAAGAAAAAGGTAATAGCTCAATGATCTAAGAATTCCAGTGAAAATAAAACAAAAAAGAAGAAAACATACTGCCGCCGGATATCCGGCTGAAAGTGTGACCGGATATTCGGTATCCGTATCCGGCCCAATTGATATCAGTTGCATCACTACTTAATACTATGATCATTTCATTTTTGATAAACATAATTCCATTCAAATTTTTGACATTATCATTCCATTATTAATAATTCTTCACTCCGTTACATTTTATTTTTCGTGTGGTGTTATCTCACGTGTGGTGTATCACGTCTTTCAAAATTTTTTCGGTTATGAATTAAAACAAATCCTAACTGAATAAACCTCGTCCATAACGATAATGGATTCGACGAGTTCCTGTTTGCATTTAAAAGGGTGGCGAACATTTTCAACACTGGCCCTAAGGCATGATAATGTAAAAAAATTAAATTCAATTATGTTCATTATGTTCAATATTAAAATCTTCACAGGATTCAGAATCATTGTGCGTCTACATGACTGTTTGACCTCGCCCATAAAGTGGTAGCAGTCCAACGGCCGTATTCACCATACACTTGACACGCGGATTAATCCTGAAACCCGTGTTATAGCCATCGGTAAGATATCTTACCGATGAATTTAACACACGAGTTTGGTTTAATCCGCGTGTCTAGTGTTTGGCGAATACGGCCGCAACAATGTTAGGAATGGTCTCCCACACGCCACACTTAACACACTTAAAACAAATCCCGTATCTCTACATGGAATAGTTTCCGAGATACTTCCATTTGAAAATTTTGGCATTTGTCGACAAGCCATAAGGGGATGTCTCCAAAGTGAGAAAAATATTATTACTTTTCAGCTGCCGTTAATTCATGTTATTAGTCGCTCGATAGACACAGTGGACACCTCAAACTTTCCTGTAAAACATGTTTAACAGTTTTTAGTGAAAGTTTTTAGAAAGACAGTTTTTAGAAAAAATTACTTCTCTGGAAGCGTGATGTCATGAGTGGATGACCCCCTAAAAGACTCAATGATCTCTCATTTCATAATGTAGTACCGATCCTTTTAGGTAAAATTGCACCTATTCATTTCACACATTTGAACTCATTTAATTACTTTTCCCAACCATGGGATCTTTATTTAATTTTTATCCACTCATAGTGGGTCCTCTGAAGTAAAGATTTTTTTCGCCTGCCAACACAGCAGGTAAAGTGGCGTAAGTCATCCTTTTCGAAATCAATTTTCTCGCGAACCATTTCACTAAGAGACACGGGATTTGTTTGATTCATTTTCTTAGGCAGCGAGCAACATTCTTCTAAATATAAAGAGTAGGAAAGGAGGGACCGTATAAAAAATTCAATTTCGCATTTTAATTTGTATACAGCCCCCCCAGTAAAAATATGTCATAAGTGACAGCTACTCTTAATTTGTCGATTTTTTCTAACTGGAAGTGTGTTTCGATCCCTTTCGGTTTAAAGAATAATCGCCTTAAGGGGCCAGGTACTTTTGAGCGTTGAAAATCTCCACGAACATTGACCCTAACTGCATTTGCCATAGCTCTACAAGTAACAATTCTGTAAGCTTGCAATATTTACCAGTTATTTAGAAAGCTTTTATGAACCTTTTACAGCTCTTGGAATAGTTCTACATATTAAGTTAAATTTTGTATAATTAAAAGAATTCGAGCTCATATTTTGCTTATTGACAGTCTTGCGCGCAGCATTTCATAAAATATATGTATCACAGTAACTTAAAAAAATGTTATAGACACAGAAAAATAGCTTATTATTAAAATGACGAAAAATAATTTTGCTGGGACTTTCCTTTCCCTTTAAAAAAAGAATAATTGCAATTTTTATAACTTTCATTTGCATAATTATGCAAATAAATGCCAAAATTATAACGTTACAGGCATCCCAACAAAATTCTTTTTCGTCATTTTAATTTAAGGATATTTTTCTTTATGTATTAAATTTTTTAATTTACTGTGCTATATATATTTTATGAAATGCTGCGCGCAAGACTGTCAATAAGCAAAAAATGAGCTCGAATTCTTTTAATTATACAAAATTTAATTTAATATGTAGAACTATTCCAAGAGCTGTAAAAGGTTCATAAAAGCTTTCTAAATAACTCGTAAAAAAATGCAAGCTTACAGTATTGTTACTTGTAGGGATATTGCAAATGCAGTTATGGTCAATGTTCGTGGAGATTTTCAACGCTCAAAGGTACCTGACCCCTTAACATCTATTTTGAATCACTCTGTATACTTAAGTCAGGTGTGTTTCGGTGCAACAGCGATACAGTGAAGGAAAAGGCTGTTTTACAGGCAGAGTCACTCGGAAGAAGCAGGGAGTAGGAAATAACTGGAGATCCGCATCGCCATTTCAAAACACGAAGGAAAAGCGAGGAAAGGATGAACCCTCCAGATGTGACTCGTTGGCACGGAACACTTGATGTCGACATAACGCATGGCAAACCCTCCCGGCGCGTGAAAAAATATCGCCAGTGTAAATTAAAATAGAAGTGTCTGCAATATTCATCCTTTTTCAACAGACGCCGTACAACTAACAAAGCGATAAGTAAGCCTGCGTTAACAAGAAGGATAAATCATGCCAAACGCATCGATTATGAAACATTTTCCAACGCAATATTTTTTTTTCGCCCATTTGGAAAAATATAGAGAACTTAAATCTGACGAAATTTTATCAGCTATTAAGGCAATTCTACACGGGGGCTATTTACCTAAGGAGGTATTCCTTGGCAGCAGGGCATTTTTAAAAGTTTCTGACGCGTATTTACCTAACATCTGGAGAAAATCGCCCGAAATTTCAAACGGTGACATCCACATCTAGGGGATAAACCAAAACCCAGGACTTTTGCACATCGACTAGATTTTTAGAGATTAAAAAAAGCTGTATATTGCACTTAATTTAATCTTGCGAAATCCAGCAAAAGACTTTTATTTTCACGGTACAGTACACAGAAATAACAATATATACACTTCCTACTCACCTACACATGTTTACGCGAGTTAGAGTACAGACTTTCGGACTGAAGGACAGACTGAAAGACAAATCGAAATCATATACACTTTTCAACCTTGTGTTGGAAACTCTTAAAAAAGTCAGTTTTCTTTGCATAAAGCAAATCTTCGGATTAAATCTTCAAACGTTCATTACCTTTCTCCATAGAATCACACAGAGGAGAAAAAAAAAAAAAGGATAGGAGACCGTAACAGGAGACGCTAAACCTCGGAGAGAGAAATTAAAAAATCCCCCCCCCCCCCAAATCTCTCTTTTTCTCCTCCGAATTCGCTAATAAGCCCTCAACATGAATCAAGTCTGAAAGGGGTGGGGGTGAGGGTGGAAGGGGAGACGTGCTCGTTAAGACAAATTGCGACTATTATCGTTCTCCGACATTCATAAGGGGCATTGGCTGACAGTTCCCCCCCCCCAAAGAGTGGGGGTTAGAGGGGGGGCGAGGCGTCTCGAAAATTAAAAAAAAAAACTTTTAACGGCCGGCTGTCGTTAAGAACGCTGGGGTAAAGGGGGTTGGGAAGGGAATAAAATTGGATATCCTTCAGTAACGAGTGTTTGTTGCTTTTCTTGTTCTATAACTTATTTGCAAAAATCGGAGGAGTGGAGTGGAGTTGTGTCTCGTGCTGGTCTGCTGCCGCCCCCGAGTTTTAAATGCTCGTAAAATTCGTTTTTTAAAAAATGGCTGTTTGGGATCAAAGTGCTCTGTCCCGTTGCGATGTTTTAACATGACTGGGCTGTTGCTGTTTTATTTGTGTTACTACAAAACTGCACGACGGGGGGGGGGAATGATGGAGATCACATATCTTATTTAATAATCATTTACTTTTGCTTTCTTTAATGTAATCTATCAGGCCCGGACTGGCCATGGTGTCCGACTGTCTGCAGACGGGTGCTATATGTCGGGTGCAGTTCTCGAGTTATAGCCATTTGAAGTTTGCCAAAGTTGGCTAAAATGGCAGTCTAAACACTTGCATTTTATTTTATAGAAAAAAAAATGGGCTCTTTTCGGAACCAAATCACGCCAAATGACACTTAATAGCACCAATAGCACACGTGCCAAGCGGCTAAGTCGTCGGGTATATAGAACTGGAGATACGGGAGGTGCCGTTTATATTGTCATTGGGTAGGGCGGCAGGGGGCGCTATTCCTTTTTTACAGGGAGCACGTTTTAACTATGTTCCAATTGAGATAAAATTATGAAACTTGGTGGGTGTTTAGGTGTTGCCACCTCCTATCTTTTGATATTTAATTGGTCATTGTCGGACAATTAGTTCGCGAGTAATAGCCATCTGAAGTTCGCCAATTTTGGCGCCCTGGGCAGGAGCTCTTTTTACCGAAATTTTAATTATAACTGAAAGCAAATCGCGCCAAATGACACTTATTGGCACCAATAGCCCACGTACCAAGCGGCTAAGTCGTCGGGTATATAGAACTGGAGGCGCCATTTTTAAATTTCCTTGGATAAGGCGATTTTGAAGTTTTTATTTTTTAAAGATAGCTGGTTTTAACTATGTTCCAATTGAGATAAAATTATGAAACTTGGTGGGAGTTTAGGTGTTGCCACAAGAAATTTTTTGATAATATGTAGAACCTTCTCGGACCAATAGTTCGCGAGTTATAGCCATTTGAAGTTTGCCAAAGTTGGCTAAAATGGCAGTCTAAACACTTGCATTTTATTTTATCGAAAAAAAAAAAACGGGCTCTTTTCGGAACCAAATCGCGCCAAATGACACTTAATAGCACAAATAGCACACCCGCCCTCAGCAGGGCGGGCCCCCAAACAAAAAAAAAGAAAGAGAATTTAAAAAAGTGAAAAACTCATAGCACTTGAATGAAGTTTGACACATACAAAATTTTTTGTAGCTGCCATTGCGTCCCAGAAGACTTCAAAACACTTCATTTTAAATGGAGTTCAAAATTTTTGAGAGAGGATTCCCGAATGAACAAGGGATTCATTAATATGAATGACGCCTATTAATGAATAGATCCATATTTTATGAATGCATTAAGTATCAATCATAATTAGTTAATAATGACACCATACCTCCCTCCATACCACGAAAGTTAACACATCCTATTATTTATCGATTATACAATAACCCGCCCCTCCCCTTCTCTTGAGACGGGCGGGCCCTACCCTCCCAGTCTGGGCCTGTAATCTATCCAAAATCAAGAATTCTAATCTTTTCTGTTCTCATTTTTCGGTCACTTCGGCTTTAAATCTGTATATTCGCTTTTCCCCGTATGCATTATTCTTAATTGTTTATTTGCTTCATCAGACCCGGTGGCGTCGTTCTGAGCTAAAAATAGATAACATTACGGGCCCGATTCAAACGAAACGCGATCGGTCGTCTCCAAAACGATAGTTTTCTCTCTGGAAGTTCGATCGCAAAAGTGTATTCAAAGTGAAACAAAATAGGCGATCGAACTTACAGGTTTGCTAGGTCGAAACTTTATCGCCAAAGAGTGAAAACGCAACTTCCGGTGACGTAGAAAGTCGCTGTTAACCAATAAAAAAATCGCATCTTTCTCTGGAAAAAACTTTTAACTTAATGGCGACGACTAACTGTTTATTTGTTTATGTTTGAGCTGCAACGGACAACAGGCTGTGTCTTAATTTTTTTCCCCAACAGTATTGTAGTTTAATGTTTTAAAATTTTAACTGGTTTAGGTTATTTTTTGTATGTTTATAATCATGGAAATACATTTTTAATTTATGAAGATTTTTTTTAGAAAATTATTAATAATAGTATTGTTCGTCATAATTATCATGTCGAATTGTTCGAATTATCGAATAATAATTGTTCTCTAGTTTGCCTACTACTACATTTTATTTTTCTGTAGCAGAGAAGCTGTTTATAATTATAATGGAGGGGTAGAATTACTATATATTTTATGTTCTGATATATAATTAACAATCAAAGACATCCTTAATATAATGGTATGAATATTTGTATTTGTTTAGGAGGGTTGCTAGGATGCTTATTTTAGCGAGAAATTATTCGTTATTCATGTATTTTTTCGCGCTGTTTCAAATATCAAATTTATCGAGCAATAAACGATTTAAAATAAGGACTATAGATGGCGCCTGCATCGTAGTGTCTGCTAGAGTGGAACTCAAAGGCCGACAGAAAATAAACCCTACAGAAATTCTGTTCTGCGAGAAAATTCAGCTTTCCGCAGGCCTAAATCTTTTGCAGAATTCCCTGTCTGATAATTCCAACGGATTGCTTCGTAATTTTAAATAACGAGTCTTCGTTGTTGTTGTAATCTTCTTATCAACTATCCGCCGATCGATCCGCCATGTTCTCGAAAACGATCGCTTTTGAAAAAACGATAGCAAAACACCGATCGCAGTGTCACGTGATCCAAAAGCGATAGACAGGTTTCACTTGAATAGGAAACATAGGAATCAGTCGAAAATTTCCGCGATCGCAACGGAAAACGAAAGAACTCTGTTTCGTTTGAATCGGGCCCTACGTCGGTTTGCAATCGCAACGAACTTTTTGCTTCCCCTCTTTGGCATCCTGCTGGCGTTGGTTTTTCCGTTGCCCTACCTCATCTTTAAAATGATTGGCTCGCGATTATGTCATTTTAATTTTATTGGATTAAGTTTTAGGGTTGTTCTGGAATGGGCGTTATTGATCTCAGCCAAGTTGTTGTTCTCGCCAATGTGTCATTCTCTGCTGGAGTCATTTGTAATTCATTCCATTTTAATTTCGCTGTCCATACAGGACGTAATCTATTCGCTGAGCTACCACCACCACAATCGGTTGTAATAAGTTTATGTTTCAATAGTATCTTTTAAATAAACAGTTTTAGGCATCCAATGTCTTTTTCTTTACTACAACTAAGTGCATAGAAACTGGATTTTTAACCGTCACAACGCAGTTCTAATAATTTAAAATACCGTAAGCAATTAACATCGTTATAGGGGGGGGGTATACTTGGGCGGAGGACTGCTCGAGGGGTTCTCACTCGTATTCACGTTACGTCTGGAGGAAAAGCACTCAAAACTGATAGCCGTACAGTAGGCCAGAGTCTTGGAACTAGTGCATATGGATATGAATGAATGTAGCTATTCGAATTAGTCGATTACTAAATTCATTCGATACAACCGTTTTTAAAAATTATTCGATCACTGAGTATGTTATAGTATTCGAATAGTAAAAATTGCGAATACGTATTCGAATAGTGAAAATTGCCAATACTATTCGAACAGTGAAAATTGTCAATACGTATTCGAATAATGAAGATTGTCAATACGCATTCGAATAGTGAAAATTGCCAATACGTATTTGAATAGTGGAAATTGCCAATACGTATTCGAATAGGGAAAATTGCTAATACTATTCGAACAGTGAAAACCGCTAATATTCACTATTCAGTAATCGATTACTGATTCTATTCGAACAATAGTAATCGATTAAAGAAATCAATCGAATGTGGTGTCTCGTGCTGCTTTGCTACCCCCTCGAAGTTTTGAAATGCTCCCCAATATCGGGAAAAAAAAAATAAAAAATCTAGAGTGACTCCACTCGACTTTCCGAACACTTACGATTAAGATCATTACCAAGCACATAAATAAATTTTAATCGAATGAAACTCATCGATGCACGTTAACGCTGCGCACTTCAAGATTTCCCATAGCCTATGGAAAGAATCTTGCGCCGTGAAATTAGCTCACACCTCGAACGTGCAACCGTGTCTATTAAAATCGAATAGAAACCGCGAATACTATTCGAACAGCGAAATTCGGGAATGTGTATTCGAATAGTAAAAATTGCGAATACGTATTCGAATAGTGAAAATTGCCAATACTATTCGAACAGTGAAAATTGTCAATACGTATTCGAACAGTGAAAATTGTCAATACGTATTCGAATAATGAAGATTGTCAATACGTATTCGAATAGTAAAAATTGCGAATACGTATTCGAATAGTGAAAATTGTCAATACGTATTCGAATAATGAAAATTGCCAATACGTATTTGAATAGTGGAAATTGCCAATACGTATTCGAATAGGGAAAATTGCTAATACTATTCGAACAGTGAAAACCGCGAATATTCACTATTCAGTAATCGATTACTGATTCTATTCGAACAATAGTAATCGATTAAAGAAATCAATCGAATGTGGTGTCTCGTGCTGCTTTGCTACCACCTCGGAGTTTTGAAATGCTCCCCAATATCGGGAAAAAAAAATAAAATAGGATGTTTGGGATCAAAGTGCTCTGTCCTGTTCCGATGTTCTAACATGATGGGTTGTTGTTTTGTGCTATGGCAAAGTGGTAGGGGGTACCTTGAGGGGGAGGACTTACTTAAAGGGGTTCTAACTGGCATTCACGTCACATCTGGAGGATAACCACCTCAAAACTCCAGAGCGTTAGATCGACAGATAGGAGGATGGGGGGGTGTATGGGGTCTGTACGCACAAAAAAAAAAGATTTAAATTTACATAAATTCTGAAAACATTGCATTAAAATTTAAGAAAATTCTATTAACTTTGTAAATTTTGTAAATTCAGCGTGTAACAAACACAATTCATTCTAAAGAATTTCAAAGTTCTCACGTTCTCAGCGCTGCTGAAAATTCCTTACCAGATGTACGCCGTAAAATTGACTGTCAATTAAGCTTATAAGTTCTGTTGCGTTGAATTCTGGTCGAACTGAATGGGCGAGAAGGTCATTTTGCTTTGCACACATGAATCTTGAACACTGACTCGCAAGGGCCGATCCGTTCGAAATTTTGTACAAGTATGGAAGATAGATAGCAGAACAAGAGTGATGAACTATGGCAAACGCATGCATTATATAACATTTTCCACTCTCAAATGTGTTTTCCTTTTTTTCGCCAAACTGGGTGATGTCTCAAGTAGCTAACGAGATTCTAGGCGTAACCTAAAAAAGAAATGGTGCATCACTATTCATGTGTTTCACGAGAAATCCTGTTCGAGAACTTCAAATGATGCAGCATAACCTCGATATCTCGAAGTCGAAGGAACACCGGGAAAATTCGAGATACTGATTTTTTAAAATAACGAGGTGAAATAAAAGGGGCTCAAAGTTACAATGATCAAAGTTACAATGTATTTCCATTTTCTTTAATGTAGAGCAACCTCTTATAAATATTTCTATTACTTCGATTGACTGTTGGGCCATTTTCAAAATTGGGTGCCATTCGGAAATTTAAGAAGCAAAAGTAAAATTTCCATAAATAAGTAATTTTTTCCATAATATGAAACCTACCTTGTTTCTGCCCATTATTTGAGTATTGCGCTCATGCATTTCTTTCGTTTATTTAAGTTTTATAGATTTTTCCATTATCAGACTCAATGAAAATTGTCGTGTCTGTTACCGGATATTTTCTTTGAAATTTGTACATTCATGTTTAGCACAAAATAATGCAAAGTGATGCAATTACATAAGTATAGTCCTTCTGTCCGTATAATATAATCTTTTGACTTTATTATTTATTTATTTATTTATTGTAGTTTTTTTAATTGCATCTGATACTAAATTTGAATTTTTAAAAGTACTCACTTTACATTAAAAATATAAACGCATTTAGGGCTGAATGTTTATCACCGTATGTTCTAGACAAAAAGAATTTTTATTTAACTCTAATAGTAGCAATAATATGTTGATTTAAACTTTTTTTTTTTAAAAATTATCAATGGTAGCAGGCACGACATTAAAGGAACAGACTTGATAAAAATTTAACAGTCAGATTTTATGTTAAAGTTTTAAGTATAAAGTTTTAAAAAATATTAAATTATTTATTTATTGTTATTAATATATTTCCTATAGAATTTTTTACAATGACAATTTAAACAGTAAAGTATAGACATGGAAGCATACATACATATTTTATTTATTTTTTTTCCATTTACAATGCTTTTCAACATCATACTTTGTTAACCCTTAAATACAGCGATGCACATCTGCATCGTATTTTTAACCGACCAGTTAGAGTAGAAGCCAAAATTTTTTACATCAATTTCACGTATAAAATATAGTTTTTAATAATAAATGATTCATATCCTAAATAATAAAAAATTCACCTATTTCTGGAAAACTGCGTATTTTTGGAAAAATTAATAATAACAAAACTACTAATAACAAAACTGATAAAGGAAACTTAGCTTGCACTCGTGGTTATAGAGGCAACGTTTTTAAAATTCGTGCATTTATGGGCTAAATAAATCAAACATTAAATACTTTTTTCCAACCAACTCACCTTTTTTTGTTTGAGCTTTGTATAAACCGGTTGTGTCATTCATTATAAAAATCCAGAGCTTAAAAAAGAATTTAAATAAGCAAATACATAAATAATAAAATAGAACGCATGGGCAAAAAGTTTGAGGAATTAAAAGAAACAATATATGAAAGAAACACATGAATGCTGACAGTAAAAAACATCAAATACTGTTCCTAATAAGATTTCGATTTGGTAGATTTATTGTGATGTCTTGGATTTCAATATCATGTACTTGTACTTTGCCATCTACCTCTACAGAAAATATCAAGATTTTAAACTTTTTTTCAAATATTTGACAGTGAAATAATTGTCTTGGATACTTAACTGAACACACTATTTGTAATGCTTCTATTTTTTTATCTGGTGTCGATACCATAACCTTAAAAACAAATAAATCATCATGTACTGATAATACACAAGATTTATTTCAATTTCCGGAAATAAAATGTAATAGCTATAATTATGTATGTATTTTTTTATGGATTGACATTTTATTAAACTTGCTGATTTTATCAGTATTTAGTATTAAGTAATCAGTGCATAAAAACGTAACTATTTTGATTAGATTACCTAATAAGTAATACATACTATCCACACCCCTAAAAACAGGACCCTAAATTTTTGACTAGATAGATAAATATCCTAAAAAAGTGAATATAATTTTAAACCTGCGTATCTGACGATTTAATGGTCTGAAGTTTTCATTGGTTTTCTACAGATGTAACATGAATACGCAATGCAGGCCCTTAAAAATTTCTCCGCCCAAGGCCCTCAGTAGCAAGACTTAACACACATTAGTCTTACCATAACACAAAACACGTAAACACCCAATTTCAACCCTTATAAACATGTCTGTTACCAAGTTTGTCATGTCTGTTACTTATTACATTAACAGACATGACATTTCAAAAAACAAAAGTTCATAAATCTAAATAATTCCACAAGAATATGAAAACAGACAATTTAGACTAAAAATCTAAATTTATCAATTGAATAAAAAAAATTATTTTGTACAACAAATTAATGTAACAGACCTGACATGCAATAAAAATCATGTTGTTAAAAAAAAAATCATGTGATATTGGTACATAAGTACAAATAAACTCATGATGCCAGGCACTTCAGAATTTTGAAACTGTCTCTTTATAAGCTGTACTACATACTGAAATAAACGATCCATCTGTATCCGTTTCAAAACTTTTAGAAAACATTCTTAAAAATCGGACATTTTCTCAAAGCGTGCCACTCTTCGAAAAATCTTGCAGCTCAGATCCACGTTTAAGACTTTTTTCTGAAAATTTCACAAAAGCCACAGCTTTTTCGCTTATTGCAGTGTGTAAATCAGCTTATGAAGAACCCTCTGGAATTTTTTGGACATCCTGGTGCTATTAGTTTATTTCAATGTGTGTACCAAGACTAAAAACGGAGTTTTTTTTTCTTCGACATACACCCTTAATCACAAATAGGCTTTTGCTTTCATAGTTGTGCCAAAAATTCAAGATGTCTACTTATATTTCTTTTTCAAACATACTCTAATAGTAAAAAATCTGGAGTGACTCCACTCGACTTTCCGAACACTTACGATTAAGATCATGGCCAAGCATTTAAATAAATTTGAATCGATGAATCATTCAAACATATATACCAAATTGAAACTCAATCGAATGCACCGTTTAAACGCTTGCGCACTTTCAAGAATTTCTCCCCGTATGCCATTATGCCATAATATAAAAGAAATTTTTGTCGTAACCCTGTAGAAAAACTATAAGTCTTATACACACCAAAATCAATACCGGTCTTAAGACGGTGATTTATAACATATATACCCAATTTCAGCTCAATCGAAGGTACCGTTTAAACGCTAGCGCACTTTCAAGAATTTCCCCCCATAGGCCAGAATGTAAAAGAAATCTTTGTAGTAGCCCTGTAGGAGAACTATAAGTCCTATACACACCAAAATCAATACCGGTCGTCAGATGGTGGTTTATAACATATATACCCAATTTGAGCTCAATCGAATCTACCGTTTATACGCTAGCGCACTTTCAAGAAATTCCCCCCATAGGCCATAATGTAAAAGAAATCTTTGTCGTAGCCCTGTAGAAAAACTATAAGTCCTATACACACCCAAATCCATACCGGTCTTGCGACGGTGGTTTATGACCTATATATCCAATTGGAGCTCAATCGAATGCTCCATTCAGGAGCTATCGTGTTCACTCACATACACACAAACACACATACACACACACACACACACACACATACACACATACACACATACATACATACATCTCGTAAAAATAGCATAAATGGATTCAGGAGCCCTCAAAACGTGTCAAAACACCCAAATCTCGAAGTCGAATTTTTTCATGATCACAATACTTTCCTTACATGGTACATGTTCGGAAAGTAACAAGTGTTGATGTTCTCAAATTTCAATTTCGTTGATTCAAAAGCTGAAAATAATGCATGGTAACGTGCATGACATCAACACATCCAGCATTTCGGGAACTTTTCCAAGTTCGTGCGAAAAAAACCTTTTATATTGTCATTTAAGAGAACACACATGTCTACACTATAAGGATGTAAACATTGCATACTTAAAAGTCGATTCAGACAGTCGTGTGTCTAGCCTTGTTTCGCAACCGTTCCTTGGGGGTATTATTCTATGGTATTCTTTTGTTCAGAGTCGCATAAAGTAGCGATGAGTATCAATGAAGCAAACAATTCGAATGAATCGATAGATTCGAGATAATCGATTTTGAAAAATCCTTTCGAATCTCAGCGCATAGCATTCGAACGAAAGCATAAGAATTACGAAACTGCAACGAAAAAATGCTAAAAATACTGATTTTTGCAACATTTTCACGAACAGCTAACAAACACTTGGCCCTAGTTTTGAAGGTCACTTTTGTGATTATGGTATTTTTTTTTACTTCCTTACACGGAGTATAAGGAAATAATGTGATCGCGAAAAATTTAGGGGGGCCAGATTTTGACTATCCCTAAATTTCCATTAAAGATTCTAAAAACATTACGCTATATGGTCAGAAATTCATTAAAGCGTATTTTAGAGGTATTAGGCTACTTCAAACGACTCAGAAGTGATATATGCTATTAAGGGTTACAAAATGAATTTATCAATCGAAAAAGTGTCTTTATCATTTATAATTCTGCTATAGGAACACTCACAAAGATTTCCAATACATTACGGTCAATGGCAATTTTAGGGGCATTCATCCATTTCAAGCACAATACCGTCCTACCCCATAGTTAGGTAATAGTCCGACAACGGTTACGTGCCTCTCCCAAAAGTTAAGCCGAAAGTCTCCAAAGTTGGCGACTTTTGTTTACGGCGTTAACGGCGATATCTGGCCGTTTGGGGTACGTATGTATGTATTTAACTCTCTCAAAAACTATTATTCCGAGAATGTTGAAATTTAATATATAACATTGCTCTAGCATCTAGTTGGGCATCTCCATTTTTTGGTTCCAATCTACTGAAGAGTTTACTTACAGGATCACCCAAAAGAAGTTCAGTACATTAATATCTGCGGACATCTTCAATATATTAAGTTTGTAGCCAGTCATTGTTCGGTCCATGCCCAAAATCTCGATATTTGCCACCTTGGCGAGTTTTTACGAAATGTCGCCAAATTTGACAACAAAAATAATTATGTCCACGGATACTTTCAATTCATTAAAAGGCTGTGGTTAATCACTATTTGAGCTATGACTAAAACCATGCAACTATCGCAACAATGGCGGCTTTTGGCAAAATATATCGCCTGTCACAAAACGTCTAGCCCAAATAAGTTCCAAAAACAAATCTTTCAAATTGAATCCAGTTTGGCGATATCTCAAACATTTGGCTAGAAATTGCTAAACCTTTGTGTTATTGCAGTATTGTATCTCTTTCACTGGACAACACAGACTTCCAAGGAAGTCATGTGTTGTCCACATCAGATTATTTTAAATTTGCATGAAACATGCAATTTGACAGTTAACAGTCAGTTCACAATGCATTGGGTGAAGTAATATGATTCATTTTTACGAATGCTTATATTAACTAGTTTATTACTTTTGTGAATAGTTACAAGTAACTATCCGCAGTTCACTCACACATGTATAATTTCTTTTTCAGGTGAGTTTTTCTTTTCTACTAATCACAAACAGAAGATTAAGCGTCTTTCCTTTGTCTAAGTTCTCTCACTGACACGTTCCTGATTTTTGTTTTTATGGTGAGTGATTGCATTCTATTGTGCGAAATCAAACACGTGATCTGTTATCATTGGCGCGTAATTTTAACGTTGCAAACAATCTTCATTGTATGAGACATGGATCAATATTTTCACGCTTAAAAAAAATCTGGAGAGATTCCACTCAACTTTCCGAACACTTTCGATTAATATCATGACTAAGCATTTAAATCAATTTGAATCGATGAATCATTCAAACATTTATATCCAATTTTAGTTCCATCGAATGCGTCGTTTAAACGCTAGCGCACTTTCAAGAATGTCCCCCCCCATAGGCCATCATGTAAAATAAGTCTTTGTCGTGGCCCTGTAGAAAAACGATACACATCCCGTTTAGGAGCTATCGTGTTCACTCACATGCACACACACACACACACACATTCGTAAAAATAGCATAAATGAATTCAGAAAACCTCCAAACGTGTCCCTACACCCAAATCTCGAAGTCGAATTTTTTCATGATGACAATACTTTCCTTACAGGGTGCATGTTTGGAAAGTAAAAAGAACAGAATTCACTCAGAAAGAACTAAAGTAGCTCCTAAACATTTAATATCGGGACATACTTGTCGCGGTTTTACATCTTTCGGAACAAATTTAGTTCCTTTTTTTTAAGGGTGAAGGACAGACATTATCTGCGAGGCTAAGACTCGAGACTGTTTTTAGAGGCTCAGGGGATTGAGACAAACACCAGAGCACCCCGATCAACGCAGTGCGGTTCCGGATGATCTGCCAGCGTTACTGCGAGTAATAGGTTTCGTGGAAATGACATCCCACATGGGAAGGAAAGAAAAGGCATAATAGGTAGAATTGCACGAAAATTTCGAGTGCTTCTGAAACTGCGATTATTTCATCAGTCTTATTTGTTTTATACTTGCGTATTTTCCTTTTCTTAGTTTAAGAACTGTACAGAATTTAAATTAAGGAATTTTGTCCGTCATCTAATTTGTGCATGCGGGCACATTTTACTCATCGGTCATTTTTGCGTACTGGTGTCGTATACAAATTTGTCAGTTTCTGAAAATGAAAGAGAGGAATGCTTTCTTAACGGAGTCTTATTTTCGACCTTATTTTAAACATTTTTTTTTTAATTGGCATTACCCACTTATCTCTTTCAGATAAATAATTAAGGGTGTATGTCGAAAAAAAAAACCTCTCTTTTTAGTCTTGGTACACATATTGAAATAAACTAATAGCACCAGGGTCTCCAAAAAATTCCAGAGGTTACTTCTTAAGCTGCTTGACACACTGCAATCAGCGAAAAAGCTGCGGCGTTTGTGAAATTTTCAGAAAAAACTCTTAAACATGGATCTGAGTGGCAAGATTTTTCGAAGAGTGACATGTTTTTCGAAAATGTCCGATTTTTAAGAATTTTTTTTTTCTAAATGTTTCGAAACGGATACAGATGGATCGTTTATTTCAGTATGTAGTACGGCTTGTAAAAAGACAGTTTCAAAATTTGGAAGTGTCTGGCATCATGAGTTCATTTGTCCTTAGGTACCAAAATCACATGATTTTTCTCGAACTACACCGTTAAAGCCCGTTACCATTTCGGAATACCCTGTATATGTACACGCACACACTTAAGGACCCCGCATTCCAAATTGGATCCGAATGCGCGAAATATTTTCTCGTTACACCAAAAGCGACCTATTTCAATCAAACTGACATTTTCACAATGCGGTCTCATTTTATTTCATTTTTATTTTCAGTTTCGTTCGTTCAGGGAAGAAAATTTAAAAAAAAAAATCCAGCAAATGAGGGATTTTATTTTTTCCTTCCCACTCTTTTTAGAAGTTGTCCCAGAAGTAAAAAAGAAAATAAAAATCCCCCCCTTTTTTTTCTTGTCGTTTTTGGACACTTTTTAAGGGGCTACAAATTGGAGTCGTTATGAATGAGGTATTTTACAGTGACAAAGAAGAATGTGCTCTACTTTTCTGTGGCTGTTTCCTCTTCGGTATCCTTGTGCCGTGTACGTTCCACGTAAACTTGTTAACAAGCATGGCAAGACATGCCGAACCCATCGATTATGAGACACGTTCGAACCTAATTGTCTTCTCTCTTCTTTCTAATCCCGATAAGGGCAAATTCATGAATTCTTTCACCTGCATGATCTCTAAAACCGAAGGGACATTTTGCACGTGACGTCACTTGGCGGTATTGGATACTCCACGTGCACGATCTTATCGGGGCCTTCGCAATTAGTAACGGGCCTGCGCGTGTATTTTGATGAGCCATCCAAAGAGGCCTGCGGATGCTCGAGTCTTCACGTATACATCAGGCATTTCTTAACCTTCCCAGTGCTTTCAAACGTTATGTAATGTAGTTTTAAGGAGTCATTGTGTTACTCATTCAAGTACGAACTCATGATTAAATTGTTTGCTATGATATATATTGACATAAAGAAAATAGATGCCTATAATTTGAAGGAAAAACAAAGTAGCGCTTACTCTCATGATTCACGATTGCTTATTTTAGTTTCACAAGTGGATATTTAATATACTTTAAAATAACTAAATACACAAGACATTTTTATAATGAATATTTCATGAACGTAGTCGTATTTCCTACGTTATTTTAAACAATTCAACATTAATCTTTAACAAATGATGTATTAAAGCGCATTTCAGTGTTTTCGGGATATCCTGTATATTGGAGAAAATGGATAAAATACGCTCTATAGCGCGATCCCTGAATTAATTATTCTTTAATAAAGACATTTCATGTAGTATATATTACTCTTTTGTCGCTTTCTCAATCGAACTTAGGAATTGAGCAAGCATAATGAACGCTTGTACAAAATATTAACTACATTTGAAGTTTCTGTATAAACGGGCAAAAATCAATAATTTATAATTTACTGTATTTCTGCACTGTACCAGATGTAAGTCTTAATCACATAATCAAGGCATATATAACTGATAAATAACATTTTCAACTGGCAAAATTAAATTGTCTAAATAGTATCACAACGTCATGCTTATTTACAAGAATAAAAACTACTCAAGTAATACGATTTCTGATTAAAATAATTTATTTATAAATAACACATGAGTCATTATTCACCAAACATGATTAACATACATATATTTAGAATTTCTAAATACATTATAAGCGTTCACTTACCTTTACATTCAGAGCAAAATGTTCGAATTTTAGGATACATTTTCATGAAAGAAATGGCTCAAGATTCACCAAACGATTACCTACATCTAAAGTTCTTTAGTACGACAAAAGTGTAAAAGAATTGTTTTAAAATAATAAAATAATATAACATTTATAATACTTAGAATAATAAAATAGAACACTGTGACTGGGGGAAAACAGGCCTCAATGATAAACTCATTTTTAGTGATGGCAACTCATACGCAGGCCCGTTGCTAATAACGACGGCCCCGATCTTATGGTGATGATTCGTTTCGGTTTCAGCTCGTTTGGACCAAAGGGGATTATTTGACACTTTCTAGTAGAAATAGAGCTGTTGCAAAAGAAGCTAGAATATTAGTCATTAACAAATAATAGCTTTTTATAAATGAATTTTATCGTCATTGTGAGATTTTATTTAAATTGTTAATAATAATTAAATACTAAAAATAATTTAAAAGATCGTACTTTTTAATTTAAAAGATGTACTATTTTAAACTCAGAAAACTCAAAATCAACTCAATGATGTATTATTTATACGTGTTTGTAATAACGTAATCATTTTAGAACACTCATATTCTTTTTATTAACAAAGTTTTGAAGCGAAATGCGATATCATCGTCTTCTAAACCATCTATTTAAGTATTAAAAACACAATAACTCATTCCGAGCGGCTCTAATAATGAGAAACAGTCATTATAAAATGGATACTGAATGCATTTCAATAGGAGCTGGCAGATGTCAATACCGCCAGCAGACGAATTTTAGCCTCGAACTCAGACACCATGCAAAATGTCCAGTAGATTCATTTGATTGATGTGAGATTACGGCCGATTGTCTACACGTGGGATCTAGGCCGAAAGGGGGAAAGGTGGGCATGCCTCTCTGTGGGGGGGGGTCTTTCTAAGGGGTCCAAACCCCTATGGACGCGAAGTTTGGGAGAAAACCGCGGAAAACTCCGAAAGGTTAAGTCGACGGACGCGACACCAAAGCAGGACTCTTCAGCACACCTTCACGCACGAAGTCGACGCATCTAAGCATATTGTTACGAATTTTCTGTCCGTTCTGCCATTTAACTGTTAAATATAATTTAAAATTCGTATTCTACACGTCAAATAGTTAAATTTTGCGTTTTGTTTCATCCATATCGATCAATTAGAACACGAAATATGAAGTTTTCGGTATCCCTATTGGTTTGTATAGGGTTTTCTTGAAATATCGAGAAATATGGATGCTAGAGCTTCGTTGGCCTCACTTTTGGCGTCCAATTGGGCGATATTTCGCCAAAATGTGGACAAACTTGGCGGCATTTCGGGCATTGGGTGCGACTTTTCCAATGGGGCCTTAAAAGTTTTGCTTTACTGCATCAACATCATATAATAGCCTAATATTACTCCATTTCTCTTCTGTGACGTAATCAAAAGTTCCTCTTCACGTGGAATCTTCGGGAAATACATTCTTCGAGAAGCTTCTCTTAACTTCGGAGACAGCTATAAATACGAGGCAGAGAGATTGTGATTTCAGTTTTCTCACCGAGCATTCGTTAAGTGTGTTCGCTGCATTACGCTGTGAATTGTGCTATAGAAGCGGTATTTTCGCTTGTCTTTTTGAAGCTTTGTTTTTAAGCACTGTGTGTCAATTCTTCATTGCTGAGTCTTGAGGGACAGTTTGCGATAACCCTCGTATAGTTTCCACTGATTTTTTGCCTGCAAAAGTGTTTTATTTGATGTGAGAAATACAGCATTTGTGAAAGCTTCTGTACTAAGCGGACTGTTATAAGCAAGGTACCGGCAAGTTAGTGCTTGTGAATTTTGTACAGCTGATGGCTCGATGATGTTCTAGAAGCCATAAATTTTGCGTTCCATCCTCACAAATGGACTCTTTTCTAGAACTTTCTACACCTACCGGACATTAGAACGATGAATCCAGGAAACAAGCAGAGTATTCAGCAGCAATATGTTGAGAAGTGTCCTCATGGTATCTGCACTGGGTGGAAATGGGGACAATTTGACTTATGACAAAATCTGTTGGTCTTTTACCCTTTGAGGCGCAACCCTTTCGCAATGTTGAAAAATCTGGAGTGACTCCACTCGACTTTCCGAACACTTACGATGAAGATCATGACCAAGAATTTAAATAAATTTGAATCGATGAATAATTCAAACATATATACCAAATGGAAGCTCAATCGAATGCACCGTTTAAACGCTAGCGCACTTTCAAGAATGTCTCCCCATAGGCCATAATGTAAAAGAAATCTTTGTCGTAGCCCTGTAGAAAAACTATAAGTCCTATACACACCAAAATCAATATCGGTCTTATGATGGTGGTTTATAACATGTATACCCAATTTGAGCTCAATCGAATGTACCGTTTAAACGCTAGCGCACTTTCAAGAATGTCCCCCCATAGGCCATAATGTAAAAGAAATCTTTCTCGTAGCCCTGTAGAAAAACTATAAGTCCTAGACACATCAAATTCAATATCGGTCTTACGATGGTGGTTTATAACATGTATACTCAATTTGAGCTCAATCGAATGTACCGTTTAAACGCTAGCGTACTTTCAAGAATTTTCCCCCATAGACCATAATGTAAAAGAAATCTTTGTCGTAGCCCTGTAGAAAAACTATAAGTCCTATACACACCCAAATCTATACCGGTCTTGCGACGGTAGTTTATAACATATATACCCAATTTGAGCACAATCGAATGCCCCGTTCAGGAGCTATCGTGTTCACTCACATACACACAAACATACATACACACACACACACACACACATACACGCATACATACATACATCTCGTAAAAATAGCATAAATGAATTCAGAAGACCTCAAAACGTGTAAATACACCAAAATCTCGAATTCGAATTTTTTCATGATTACAATACTTTCCTTACATGGTACATGTTCGGAAAGTAAAAAAGGGCAGCATCGGATCCTTTTTTGACGGCCACACAGTTAGTTGGCTGTGTAGCACAGCCAGCTGTCGTCACAAAAGGGTCCTCTAGATCTGTGGCTCGCGATGAACCGTTTCAATCGTCCGCCCTCTTGCGGGTCGTTCAGTCGAGCGATGGCAACGGCTGCCCTTTTTTCAGCATTGGGAAAGCGTTGCGCCTCAAAGGGTTAATTCATTTCAATCCTAAGAATAAGAAAACTATTCGATTCTTTCATGGTCGAGTATAGTCAAGCAATAACAGGGAAACTGCAATAGAAAACGTTCCATAATCGGCGCGACTGCCACGACTCACCTTCCTCGTTTTTCATTTCTACGTCGTTATTAAAAGATAAACTCATCCAATATTGTCTTGTGGTTTGGATTCAACAGACTACGCCCCCCGTGACACGTGTTAAGCCCTTTTCTGCTCGCCCCCCCCCCCTGGAATGTCGGCTTTCCTGCCTGGCGGAGGAGCGATGCCGAGAAAACCCATTTTCGAGTCCGCTGCTCTTTCCTCTCGTCGTCGCTTTTATCCTCGTAACCAGGAGTGTCTCCGCGCGATAACGACGCATTGTTTGGAAGGTGGGAGAGGGGGGGGGGGGTGCCTCGCAGAATGACAAGAGGGGGGGATGTGTCAGTTATTACTTATTCAAAACACAGCCGACGTCAATAGCTCCCATTAGGCTCGACGCGAAAGATAATAGAAAAACGCTCCCATATAAACAGACTAAGGCGAGTGGACTCGTCTGACATTCTGGTTCACGTGTCGTTAGAACCAGCCGTTGTATGGCATAGGTGCTTGTTATAAAACTTACGCAATCGAATCCACTTAATGGAATATTACGCTTATTGCAATAAACTTTTAATGTGCCGAACCGTAATAATTAGTTAATGTGATCCCTGATAGTGGAATATTAGAATAACTTTTCGTGGCAAGTAGGAATTTGCCTTTTCATTAACATTTTGAGGCGAAACCCTATCCCAATGCTGAAAAAAGGGCAGCCGTTGCCATCGCTCGACTGAAAGACCGGCAACAGGGCGGACGATCGAAACGTTCATTGCGTGCCACACATCTAGAGACCCCTTTTTTGACGCAGCTGGCGTCAAAACGGCAAAGGCAGCGTCAAAAAGGACCTTTTTTTGACCCTGGAGAACCCTTTTTTGATGACAGCTGGCTGTGCCGCACAGCCAGCTGTCGTCAAAAAAGGGTCTCTAGATCTGTGGCACGCGATGGACGTTCCGATCGTCCGCCATCTTGCTGGTTGTTAAGTCGAGTGATGGCAACGGCTGCCCTTTTTTCAGCATGGGGCAATCCATGCAGCTGCTTCTCGCATTCTTCCATTTTTCGGCAGATGTTAGTGCTGTTAAAAATAATCGTGACCCTTTTTTACGAGAAATGACGTTCTAAAAAGTAAAGGATTCTCGTGGAGCTATGTCACCCGCCACTCTTTTTATAGAAATCCAATCTATTCTTCGTGACTGGCAACAGTCCAAACGTCAGAGTTGGGTGTTCGCAGAGCGGGAACACTGCGCGTTAAAGGGTTAAGGGAATATTACGCTTATTGCAATAAACTTTTAATGCATCCAACCGTAATAATTAATTAATGTGATCCCTGATAGTGGAATATTAGAATATCTTTTCGTGGCAAATAGGAATTTTCCATTCCATTTAGTGAGTTCCACTGTACCTTATCATATCTGCGACTTTTGAAAAAAAAATCGCCAAATTGTCAGCTGTACTGTGTTTCGTGGTATAAACTCACAAATACAAAGATACACTGTTAAAAAAGCTACTTAAAAATGAGTACTTTAATGTACTCGCATTTTTTAAGTACATTTGAGTCATAAACGAGTACACGACGTGCTTAAGTATAAACATAATTTTAAAAATCGAGTACAGGTGTTGCTTGAATTTAAGAGTAAAGTACTCAGAAATGAGTGCATTTTGTTTATTTCTAAGTACCGCATTTTTGCAGTGTAGGTATAAAAAGAAATGAATTTGGACACATCTAACTGGTATAAATACTGATGTTTGTTGCTTTCTATTTTTATTGTGCAGCTGTTGTACAGTGTTGAGAATGAACATTTTGTTTTTGCAGTAATGAAAAATTGAGTAAGAATAAAAAGGTCATTGCAGATGACTAGACAGGCACTAGAAAAGAAATTGTCCACATGGAAGGCTTGAACAGTTCATGACGTCAAACCAAGTGATCGAGTAGAAACGATGAATCGGGAGAGATGGTTCTTAACGCAGATGGTACGAATTGCTCGTGAAGAAACGTTTTGTGTCTTCTTGCAGTTTGTCTCACCGATTAGATAAACGATGATTCTAGAGATTTGAAGAGCTTTATGTCACTGTATCTCCAGATATTTCTAAGAACATATTTGAATTGGGGCACGATGCTCCAGGGACAAAACTGAAGTTCGTTGGCTTCTAACCAGTTCATACGGCAGCAATCGTTCTTGAAGATTGCTCAGTACAAACGGTTATGAATTGCTCGTGAAGAAATGTTCTGTGTTTTCCTGCAGTTTGTCTCACCAATTAGAAAAACGATGATTCCAGAGATTTGAAGAGCTCTATGTCACCGTATCTATACATATTTTTAAGAACATATTTGAATTGGGGCAAGATGCCCCAGGGACAAAGCTGAAGTTCAGGGCTGAAGTTCATTTGCATCTAACCAGTTCATACGGTTGCAATGGTTCTTGAAGATTGCTCAGTACAAACGGTTGAGCATTGAAGATTTTTCTTCCCCGAATTTGGTGCGATGGTAGGTGGCTCTTCCTTTCAGACGGCCATTGATGGCTCGAGGAAAAGTTTATAGGGCTTGCTGCAACTTGGTGCTACTGCTTGCAACTAGCTCGCCATTGATTGCTCGGTGAAAAGTTTATATGGCTTGCTGCAACTTGGTGCTACTGCTTACAACTAGCTCGCCATTGATTGCTCGGTGAAAAGTTTTTAGGGCTTGCTGCAACTTGGTGCTACTGCTTACAACTAGCTCGCCATTGATTGCTCGGTGAAAAGTTTATATGGCTTGCTGCAACTTGGTGCTGCTGCTTGCAGCTAGCTCGCTGTTTCACACATGCGCAAAACGATGATCCCCGAAATTTGATGAGCTTGGCATCATTGGAGATATTGATATTTGCGAAATCTCATTGAAACAGAATAATTGGAGAAATATTTATAAAGGTCAAGTTCAATCACTTTGCAGTTGAAAGCATTCGTTCCAGACGGCAGGAAATAAACACAGAAGTTGAAGACTGTTTCTTAGAACTTTCAAATCTCAGTTGAATTTCGATGGTTCTTGAAGTAAGATGCGTGCCGGTCTTGGAAGATTTTTGCCTTTTTCGATTGAATGAAATATTTCACATACAGCTTCTGTTGTAGTTTGGTGGTGAATTCTTGTGATTATTGGGGAGGACGTCTGCCGAGTAGATTTAGTTTGTGGTGTGTCGGTCGTTGTTAGGTGGTGCAGTGTGACTATTGAGCATTCAAATGTGTTTGCCAAATATTAAAAATATTTAAATTGGGGGACGGGGTGGGGGGTTGTGGGTAGTTAGAGTGATTATGGATTTGGTCGAACACAGGAGAGGTGGGAGAAAAATTTACGGACTCGCCTGAATTTCTTTTTACGGTGTCTGATGGGGGGAAAGGGTTTAGGTGAGGGAAGAGGGAATAGAATTTCTGGTCTGGGAGGTGTTGATAAGTCTGGTGAAAAGGAGAGATCTAGTGTAACTGATGAGGTGTCTGGTGAAGCCGTGGGTGTGATTGTAATGTACCATGCGTGTCCTGAAAAAATGGGTGAGGATGTTGATGTTGGAATGTAATCTGTTGTATTGTCTGTGAATGTACCGAAGGAAGTGTTGGCTGTTGTGCAGGAGGAGGTGGAATGTGCGTCACTGTTGTCTGTTATTGCTGTTGTACTTACTACTCGGGACTCCCCTTCCTTCACCACTGGCCCAACCGAGACGGCAGCAGCGGGCCGAACAAAAACAAAGCGCACGAAAAACTTTCGCACATAGAAGATAATAAAAGCACCAAACATTAGCAGGAACGCCATAGTTTGACAAATGTCTAATAAAGACTGAAGTCATTTGTTGAAGTTTCATGACCTTACATTGTTGTCAACAATGCCGAAACTTGGAACATCCAGTATGATTGTTGCCTTGTGACAATCACACTGCTTATGAGTATGATAAAGTCTGATCTTCTTTGTTAAAGTAACAATAATAAAATAACATAATGCAATGGTTAAAAAATGATTCTTTGTAAATATGTTGTATATTTCAACAAATGCCTGTTTTCTCCAGTATTTTAAGAAATGGTATTCGTATAAAATTTTTAAAAAAATCTTATTAAAGTCGTATTCTCGTGCTATTGCAATGTCATAAGCGGCGAATTCAACAAATTTTTTAGCTGAATTTCGGTTATTTTCTTTAATTCAAACAAAGCAAAACCTCTTTTTAAATCTATCGGTAAGTTCTTATGGTCCTTGGCGCTTATAGCGGCCACTGAACTTGATTGGTGACGTAAGGATTACGCCAGGATTGGAGCTATTCTTTAGAACTGAAATGCAAAGGTTTTTACGAGCTTTCACTGTCAACATCTCGGCAATCTATCTCGATCTTTGAAAATCGAATTTCAGGGTCTATCATTACCAAGTACAGTTCTTACTTTTTATGATACACGGATCGCATAATACAGAGAATTCCAAACATAATTTTTCTTTATGTTCAATTCGGTCACATCAATTTCATATCCATCAAATATTTTTATGATTGTGCATGAAATCATAAATCAATTGGCATACTACTTTTTTAGAACTAAAAACAATAGTTTAAAAGCCATGGAGCATTATTTTTATTGTAAAGTGTAGTGCAGGGGTCACTATTGCTGATGGGTCATTTAGTAAATCGGATACCTCTGGAATGAATGTTTAGTAAGGAAAATAAAAACTCGGAAAAACCTGATTTAAACCAAAAACTTAAATTTTAAAAAAGCAGTTACTAAATTCTAGAATAATTCCAATTTTGAATAAAAGAATACGTTTTCAAATTACTACATTGAAAATTTATTCCCCTTGTAAAGTAGTAGGATTTAGAAGATTCTCAAGATATCACCAAGCTGGACTAAGTTTTGAGAACTTATTTTTTAGTGCCAAAGATGGCCATAAATCCCCAATAGTGGCTAATTTACGAGTTTTGAGATCATTGCCGTTGCCGGCAACCCTTTAGACATTGGTTTAAAAATATGACATTTTTCCTATTTCTGGAATGATACTATGATGAGAACGTGAATAAATTAACATGGAACAAATTCTAAAACTAAAACTTGGGCGACAAAGAACAAGTCCCCAAAACTGATTCCAACTTGGCAATATGTTCTATATTTGGCGAGAAGTTGCCAAACCCTGACATTTTACAATGGGGCAAATTTTCGTTATGGTGTAGTAATTTCAAGTCAACTTTCTTCAAAAAGGAAAAAAAAATCATACTTGCTTATGATACTTCCAATTTAAATTAATCTTTGTTTATTAAGTTAAACGTTAATTACATTTTTTTAATAGCCCTTGTTGATTTTTTCTCTTTTATTTTTTTGAATTTTACTTTCTTTTCAGTTTTAATTATTTTGTTTTCGATTTAAAATTCAAAGATGCTTTTAGAATACGATTAATAAAGCCCAGTGTATTATTGCAGAAAACTGCTTAGTTCTCTGGTTCGTCGTTTAAAAGTCCAGTGTATGTAGAAAGCTCTAGTAAACAGTCTACTTGTCAGGATGGAAAACGAACTTTATTGATCCTAGAACTTGATCGAACGATTTGTTGTACAAAATTTTCAGGCGCTAACAGCCAGTAATTTGCTTATAACAGTCCGCTTGGCACAGGAGCTTTCACAGATGCTGTATTTTACACACACAATAAAACACTTCAGGCTAAAATTCAGTGGAAACTCACGAGAGAAATCATAAGCAGTCCCTCAAGACTCAGCAATGAAGAATTCACACACAGCAGTCAAAAAGAAGCTTCTCAAAACAAGCAAAATATTGCTGCTGTAAGCGCCAATACAGTCCCTTATGCTCTAGCTCTCAAGCATAACGGACACGTGTGCTTCTCACGGCAGTCAACAGCAGTTGACTCTCGGTCTCTCTGCCTTTTATGCCCTTCGTCGTACATTCCAGAAAAATCGGGATCTCTAGAAAGACACTGAACAATCGCGTTTTGATAATGCTATAGAATTTTTAATGAGAAATGCAAGGCATAATACTACTGCAGGAAAACACACACTACAGGTCCCATTGGAAAAACTGCGAACAAAGGGCGAAGTATCGCCAGACTTGGCGAGTTTTTGGAGAAATATCACCGCATTTATTGCCAAAAATAAGTCCCCAAAAGAGAAGCCAGCTAAGATCTAGCACCCATAGTTCTCGAGATTTCGGAAAACCCCTATCTTAAGCAATTGGGAAATCCAACTCTTATCTCCGGTCCTAATTAACCGATTTTGATGTAATAAAATGCTTAAGTTAATTATAACGCGTAGAATACGAAATTTAAACTATATTTAACCGTTTAAAGGCAGAAAGACCCACAAATTTGTAACAGTAGTGTTGTTTTTCTTATTATTTAATATTTTTTTATGAGTGATATTTATTTCCTTTGCGTTGTTTCCCTTAAAAATGGACGATATCGATATGACGTCATTTTTCAACTTACACGTGACCTTTCGTCTGTGTTGATGAGTAGCCCTGTAATCGGATTGGCTGAAGTGTCTATTTTTCATCGACACGTGACTGAAATAGCCTCGTCTCAGTGTAAGTTTTGATATGTTAGCATTTTCCAATGGGAATCTGTGGAAAGATATCTTTTTGCTGTCATGTACAGGTTCCAGAAAGTTATTGAAACATCCGTATTCAGCACAATACAGAGGTATAATTATTATTTTTTTAATTTTGCGCTTATTACCAAGAGCCCAGCACATAAACCTATGGAGAAAATGGTGTCTGTTTTCCACCGACACATGACTTCTATAGCCTCGAACTCAAGGAGTCGATATTGTTGCAGAATACTCTTCTTGTTTCCTGGGTTCGTCGTTCTAAAGGCCTTATTACACGGACAAAATTTAGAGCCATTTTGGTTGCAGAAACCAGTTGCTGCAATTCATTCCCGCAAGTCAGGGAGCCCAGATGAGCACGCAGAGTTGCCATCGTAAACAAACCCTGCTGTGTTCACAAACGTCAGAGATTCGCCGAATGGGCGGTTGCTAGAGCATCTAATTATAAATAGCATAACGTTGGTTGCTTATACCTCGTGTATCTTCGGATCGGATTGATATTTATTTTTCTTTTCTTCAATCCAATCAATTCTATCTCGATATTCCATTTCACGGGCATTTTGTTTTCGCACTAGGAACGGTATGGCTGACGCTGACTCTTCCTCCATCTTGTGTTGTGACGTAAAAATAGGAAGCCCTACGATTGGCTGGATTTCCAGCAACCTTCCATTTTTTCGCCTCTGAACCAAAAAGTTGGAGTGGACTGTTCCCTAGGCAACCGAGGGAAATTTCCACGAAAGAAGTTTCTGCAACCGGTTGCAGCAACCCAATCGCACGAAAATTCCTTCGTGTAATAAGGCCTTAAAGTCCAGTTGGTGTAGAAAGTTCTAGAAAAGAGTCTGGTCAGGATGGAACACTGGTCAGGATGGAACACAAACTTTATTGCTTCTAGAACTTCGTAGAACCATCGGCTATACAAAATTCACAAGTACAATCTAACAGCAATGTGCTCTTAACAGTCCGCTTAGATCAGAAGCTCTCACAAAGGCTGTCATTCTCACAAAAAATAAGTCACTTTCACAGGCAAAAGTTTAGTGGAAATATTCAAGGGATATCGTACACAATCCCTTAAGACACAGCAATAAAGAATCTACACATAGCACTTTAAAAACAGCTTCACAAAGCAAGCTAAAACACAGCTTCTATAGCACTATCCATTCACAAAGCAAGCGTACTCTCACTGAGCTCTTCACACGTTGAGCGTTCAACTCGCACTAAACTATCAGGGCAGCGCGCCGGTTTATACAGAGGAGGCAGAAACTGCGGTTAGCTTCTAGAAAAGTATATTTCTTGAAAATTCTACATAAAGCGAGAATATTGATTACGTCATAGAAGGTTATGCGTTTTTAATGCAGGAAAAACAACTTCCAGGCCCCATTGGGAAAATCGCGCCCAATGACCAAAAAGTCGCCAAGCTTGGAAACTTTTGACGAAATATCGCCCAATTGGGCGCCAAAAATAAGTCCTTATATAAGTAATCTAAATTACTTATATAAATACAAATTTGTCCTTTTGTAAATAACACTAACGCTCCCTTAAGACTCAACAGTGAAGAATAGACACACAGCAGTTTAAAAACAGCCTCGAAAAGAAGCGCGAAATACCGTTTCTATCACAGAGCCGAAGCAAGCGTACTCCTCACACAGAGAGCTTCATTCACATACTGAGAGTTCAACTCCCACTAAACTGGGGCCAATAAAACACTCATATATGTAGGTGGCGCAGAAGCTACGAGAAACTTCCCGAAGAGTCTATTTCTGGAGGGTTCTACATAAAGCGGGAATTTTGATGACGTCATAGAAGAGAAATGTTAGGTTATTATGTGATATTAATGCAGCAAACGAAGCTTTACAGGCCCCATTGGGATAAACACGCCCAATGACCAAAATGGCGCCAAGCTTGGCGAATTTTCGCCAAATTGGGCGCCAAAAATAAGTCCCCAAAAGTGAAGTTATCGAAGGGCTAAGACCCCTATTTCTAGAAACTCCATATATTTGAATGGGAAACTGAAACCTACGTATCTCCGGTTCTAGCTGACCTATTTGGATGAACAAAAAGCAAAGTTTAACTATTTGAAACGTAGAATACGAATTTTGAATTATTTTAAGTCCCATAACAGCGGGTTGCTCCGAAAATTCGTAACAATATCCTCCATTCAAAGCCTTGCAATCATTCATACGTCCCAAATCGGCCCTACAACTGACGCAATCTGGCCCTATAACGAATGCTATCGGCCCTACAACTAACGCCATCGGCCCTACAACGGACGCAATCTCAATTTTTTCTACGGTCCCCCCATTGGTGGAAAATTGAAATGGTGGCCCCGGAAAATGAGTGCGCTTGGCTCTCCCTAATCTGGAAAACGACTTCCGGGGAATAGGGCTCCGACTTTTCCCAGCCGCAAAATGACGAGGGAGCGGAAAAAGGAGGTCGTTGCCACCGCATTTATCCTATACTACGAGCAGGATTATAAAAAAGGATGGAAGGATTCGTGAGGAAACGGCAGAAGTCGTGATGATGGGTTAAAGTGACGTAGCCAATACTAAGTAGGGATCGTCAAAAATACGGATCCGCGGATGCGGATAATAATTTTTGGTGTAGAGATCCGCGCACATACATCCAATTAATTACATGTAGGCATCGGCGGATTCGACCGCCCCCTTTTGGAATCCGCGATTTTTTTATTGCGTTGGGTCACATGATGCGCGAACAAAAATATATGCGTTTTGAAACAACTTTCGCATAAATCCCAAAATAGAATCAATGTTTTTAAAACGTTGCACGCCTGTAGTTGACCGGCCACCTATCATCTCATCCAATTTCATTTCGTGTGCGCAGGTATAAAAAATCTGGAGTGACTCCACTCGACTTTCCGAACACTTTCGATTAAGATCATGACCAAGCATTTAAATAAATTTTAATCGATGAATCATTCAAACATATATACCAAATGGAAGCTCGATCGAATGTACCGTTTAAACGCTAGCGCACTTTCAAGAATGTCTCCCCATAGGCCATCATGTAAAAGAAATCTGGGTCGTAGCCCTGTAGAAAAACTATAAGTCCTATACACATCAAAATCAATACCGGTCTTGCGAAGGTGGTTTATAACATGTATACCCAATTTGAGCTCAGTCGAAAGTACCGTTTAAACGCTAGCGCACTTTCAAGAATTTCTCCCCATGGGCCATAATGTAAAAGAAATCTTTATTTTATCCCTGTAGAAAAACTGTAAGTCCTTTACACATCAAAATCAATACAGGTCTTGCGACGGTGGTTTATAACCTATATACCCAATTGGAGCTCAATCGCATGCTCCGTTCAGGAGCTATCGTGTTCACTCACATACACACAAACACACATACACACACATACACACATACATACATACATCTCGTAAAAATAGCATAAATGAATTCAGAAGACCTCAAAACGTGTCAAAACACCAAAATCTCGAATTCGAATTTTTTCATGATTACAATATTTTCCTTACATGGTACATGTTCGGAAATTAAAAATGCGGAAACGGCAGAATGACACATGGACAAACTTTTTTTCACGGTCGTACTGGATTCCCGGGCGCTTGAAACGGATAGAAATCGCAAAATTTTTTAAATTCCAAGTAATGTACAGACAAAAATATAATTTTATTTATTTAGATACATAAAATTTCCCATACAATTAGATAGTTAAGGAATTAACCCTACAAGGCACCTGGTACCCTATGTGGAACAATCCCTTTAATGATTCCTCTCCGTCTATAAAATACTAGTGGAGACATCTGTCGGTTTTTAAGAATATTAATACATAGATAGCAACTGTATAATTCAGGCTGTTGCGTATAGGTGTACTTACTCTGTTCTTATTATTGCCAAAACTGACTAAAAATTGAAAAAGTCATCTTTCGAACGGGATTTTGATTATTTTAGAAAAGGAACAAAAAGATAGTCAGGAAAGAGTTTTGACTCGGGAAAAAATAACTGTGTGTTGGAGTTTGTCCTACCAAGAAATGATTCGAATACTAAAATTTCAAAATAAATACCAAAATAGTATAGCTAAGGCCCAGTGTGCCGCATACAAAACTGATTTTTACTTTCCGAACATGTACCATGTAAGGAAAGTATTGCAATCATGAAAAAATTCGAATTCGAGATTTTGGTGCATTTATACGTTTTGAGGTCTTCTGAATTCCTTTATGCTATTTTTACGAGATGTATGTATGTACGTGTGTATGTGTGTGTGTGTGTGTGTGTATGTGAGTGAACACGATAGCTCCTGAACGGGGCATGCGATTGAGCTCAAGTTGGGTATATATGTTATAAACCACCGTCGCAAGACCGGTATTGATTTTTGTGTGTATAGGACTTATAGTTTTTCTACAGGGCTACGACCAAGATTTCTTTTACATTATGGCCTATGGGGGAAAATTGTGGAAAGTGCGCTAGCGTTTAAACGGTGCATTCGATTGAGCTCAAATTGGGTATATATATTATAAACCACCGTCGGAAGACCTGTATTGTCCTACCAAGGTGGACATATACTTGGTGGACACAAACTTGGTGTGTATAGGACTTATTGTTTTTCTACAGGGCTACGACAAAGATTTCTTTTACATTACGGCCTATGGGACGAAATTCTTGAAATTGCGCTAGCGTTTAAACAGTGCATTCGATTGAGCTTCAATTTGGTATATATATTTGAATAATTCATCGATTCAAATTTATTTAAATGCTGGGTCATGATCTTAATCGTAAGTGTTCGGAAAGTCGAGTGGAGTCACTCCAGATTTTTTTTTTCCCTAATGGCCGGCCTCTGCCTTGAAGGCTTTTGCCCCCAACAGGTCGGAATGGTTGGTCTCTTTATTATGGGGGCACCTAACAGGTGGACCAACTTCCCCCCCTATGAAGGGACAGACATGGCAACCACGCCCAGCCGGGGATCGAACCTCGGCCGCCTTGAGTTGAACCCGAAACTGGAGTACGGTGCTTTATCCACCCTACAACTCGGTATAACAAAACTGAAATAAAAAAGTTATTTTCTAGTAAAATATTAGATTATTATTTTTTAAACTACAGTGCGCACCGGTTATAACGGATCTGGGATATAATGTACTATCGGTTATAACGTACCTAAAAGCTACATCCCGATGGAAGTCCTATATTTACAATGTTGTTTAACTTCGGTTAAAACGTACTGAACAAAAATACGTACTTCGGCTATAACGTACTTATTATACCACAGCCAAAAATAAAATTTTGCTTTTCTTAAGCATTTTATTTTCTTTTTCTCGGAAATTTCTGTTCTTTCAAGAACACTCGTTGTCCGTTTTCGGATTCTCTAGCGGGATGAATGGTGTATGAATGAAGGGAGCGATCTTTTATCTTTTTCCCCTGCTAGGTTGGGCTAAGAAGAAGACCATGGTTTTTCTTTGTCATTCATCCATGCAAATGCCTCCTGAAAAGCCCTATCTATAAGGATTCTGATGATGGTGAAGAAGAAACAGTGGAGCCTATACCCAGCATACCCGACGCATTCCATGATGCAAAAACATTGTTACGATTTTTTGAATGCCGCAGTGACGATGCAGAGACTCTACAAAAGTCTATTATGGGTATCCAAAATGCTATTTTTACTTTCGGAACATGTACCACCTAAGTAAAGTATTGTCATCATGAAAGAATTCGACTTCGAGATTTGGGTGTATGGACACGTTTGGAGGTCTTCTGAATACATGGATGCTATTTTTACGAGATGTATGTATGTGTGTGTGAGTATATGTGTACGTGTGTGTGTGTGTGTGTATGTGAGTGACCACGATAGCTCCTAAAGGGGGCATTCGATGGAGCTACAATTTGGGTACCGTCGTAAGACCGGTATTGATTTGGTGTGTATAGGACTTATAGTTTTTCTACAGGGATACGACCAAGGTTTCTTTTACATTACGGCCTATGGGATGAAATTCTTGAAAGTGCGCTAGTGTTTAAACGGTACATTCGATCGAGCTTCCATTGGGTATATATGTTTGAATGATTCATCGATTCAAATTTATTTAAATGCTTGGTCATGATCGTAATCGTAAGTGTTCGGAAAGTCGAGTGGAGTCACTCCAGATTTTTTAAGTAGCATCTGCTCATTTAAAACAAAAGAAAATGACAGATTACTTATCTCAATAAAATTGTAATAAAGAATTTTCTCTGTCTTTTATTTAACTTCTATTTTTAAAAATCAGACTTTTTTAAAACGCATATTACCGTGAAATGACGAGGGCACTTTCCTTTTTTTTTTGTGTAACACTGAATCATACCGGCGGTATTGCTTACAACGTACTTCGGCTATAACGTACTACTTTTTTAGGTCCCATGAGAGTACGTTATAACCGGTGTCTACTGTATAAAGTATGTTTGGAATTCTCTATATTATACGATGCGTGTACCGTAGAATGTGAGAACGGTACTTGGTAATTATAGACATTAAAATTCAGTTTTAAAAAAAAATTCAAGATGCTAGCAGTGAAAGCTCGTAAAAATGTTTGTATTTCAGTCCTAAAGAATAGCTCTGATTTTGGCGTAATCCTTACGTTGCTAAGAAGTTCAGTGGTCTCTATAAGCCCCAAGTACCATACGAACTCATCTATAGATTTATACGAAAGTACGTTATAACCGGTGTCTACTGTATAAAACTTTTTTAATCCATTCATTTCACGCAAAGTTTTACGAGCGTGACACTATAGTTAAAAACTCTCCAAATGAAATCGTTCCACTTCGTGTCAAACTCTGTCAAAAAAGTTCTTCGGCTTCCCCCCACCCCTCTCTCCCCCCCCCCCCCAGAAGAATCCGTGGAGAAGAAAATCGTCAGACTATCGATTTTCCAGAGACACGCTCTGAACTCGACAAACTCTGTCGAACTCAGCCGCCAAGTTTTCCGATTTTACACGACACCGAAATTAAAAAGAATTCTCCCCTCGCTGTGCAGGTGAAAACAATAATACGTTCACGATCAGCTTTGGAGATGCACGATCTTTTAATTACTTTTCGCTGGAGGGTATCTTATGGCCTGCGAAGTGATGTTTTTAATAAGCGACCAGAAAAGTTACGTAAAGAGAGATCTGGCTACCGAACTTGTTGACTTAAGCGCTTAACCCCTTAACCTTCGCTCCCTCAAAATCACGGGCTAAGCTTTCTCCCTCTATTTCTCGTGCCCGTCAAATTTCCGGGCAATACTGTTCAAAAAAATGCGCCAAAAAGATTAGAGCGTTCCAATTCTGATGCACGGATTTTTTTGTAATATATAATTTTACACAACAGATGACAATACCAGAGTATTTTTAACTTAATTCGGAGATAGTTTATTTTTAAATACATGGTAGCAGTACTCAAACACACGTGTATTTGTGATATGTATTATGCAATCTTAGCTTACTTTTTTTTTTTTTAATTTATGTTCAAAGAAAATTTTAGAAATGTTTACTTATTTTAGGTAGTAAGTTTAATAAAATTTTTTAGTGTTTAAAATATATATTTTTAATGATTCCCTGCTTACTACAAAACACACATTCAGTCACAATGACCCTGAATGTTGGCTTTTCCTAAAAATTATTTTTTTTTCTCTAGTGCTTAAAATGTCCAAAACCTTAAAACGAACAAATATACTATATATACACTTGTTTTATACAATTTTCTGGAATAAAAGAAATAAGCACTTTTATGACCGTTTTCTTGAAAATAATACGACGGTTAAGGGGTTTAAGGTGGTTTTGTTCGGGGCTTCGAACGGTAATTTTTTTTTGGTTCCGGTTTTCAACTAAAAAAACACAGGGTGAATCTAAACTCTTGGGCAAAACTTTAAGGGGTGATAGTCAGAGACACACAATGAGGAATGACAGCTGGATAGATTGCCCAATGCTGAAAAAAGGGCAGCCGTTGCCATCGCTCGACTGAACGACCCGCAAGAGGGCGGACGATCGAAACGTTCATCGCGTGCCACAGATCTAGAGACTCTGTGGCACGCGATGAACGTTTCGATCGTCCGCCCTCTTGCGGGTCGTTCAGTCGAGCGATGGCAACGGCTGCCCTTTTTTCAGCATTGGGAAAGGGTTGCGCCTCGAAGGGTTAATATTGCAAAATTCCGCATGTTGAACATCTTTTTCCGAGCGTTCCGTAACTCCTATTGGTTTGTTTGTTTTACAGTACCACTTCTAAAGAGGCATTCTAAGCATATACCAGTCTCTATCGTATTAGAATTCTTTAAAAAGCTGTTCAAATTTTTACATGATTTTCTAAAAGAACAGCTTCAAGGACAAGAGGAAAAAGGAAGATATAACTATAGTACAAGTTATTAAAATTATTAATAGATTTGCTGCAATACTATAGATTAAAGCAAAATTCACAGCGTTAATAAATATTGCATGAAATTAACTAAATTTCTTTTTGGTTTTAGTTTTAAGGTTGTTAAAGTTGAAATTAATGAAGAATGAAAAACTCAGAAGTTAGGCACTTGAATTCTGAAAAATTAGATGATAGTTTTCTAGGAATTAGGCACATTTTTTTTTTAAATTGTGCGTCAGCTTTTTGTTTTCAAATATATAGTTTGCCAATTCTGGGAATATTAATTCTAGCTTATATTCATACGTGTTATTATAGTTGTATTAATTACACTGTTCGGTCCTTCTTTTAAAAATATTTCTCAACACAAAATTTAAGAAGCAAAATGGGATTATCTGTTTATTTTTTGGTTTTTAACCCATTTATGCCTAGCGTCCCTTTTTTGGGACGGCATTTTCGCTATTAGTCGAAAACGTTATTTATTTTTCCTAGCCTTTATTCATGAGCATCGAGCCTCCACTCTACAAAATAGTTTAACATGACCCAGTAGGATGTTGATATTTCGATTTTTATGCATAATGATTTTAAAAGAAATCATCCCTTGTTCAAGAAGTGGACGTCAGAAATTTATCTATTATTTCTGTTATCAGTAAAAATCGAAGAAAGTCGCAAAAATATCCAGGCACAAATGGGTTAAATATTGAAATATATTTCTGGAACACAAAAATTTTTAATAAACAACATTTGTACAAAACAAACATTTTGGGGGCCTTGGGCAAGTGTCCCCGTTACCCATGCAACAGAGAAAAACCCTGGTAAGTAATGTAATAGGCTGTATGATATTCAATAATCTACTGATGGAAAACGGGAAAACTGCAAGAGGAAAATATTTATGTTCTCTCTTTTTAATTATATTCTTTGCGCAAAGCTTCCATAAACAAGCAGCTCGACAACATCTCAACACGCGTCGAAATTAAACGAAGGGGAGGGGGGGGGCGGAACCTGGATTTTGCTTTGAGGTTTTAAAACACACCGATAAATGAACTGTTTATACAGTCGCTTTTGCAAACAGAAGAGGTGGGTTCAGGCGTTATACGCTCTTGTATATACACGATAGCCTCGAGTTATTTTTCAGTGGCGTAACAAAAAGCCTTTCAACTTGCGCTGTTTGCTTTCTTACGCCGGGAAATAAGCGCATGGAATAGGCATTAAAGATTTCGAAGTATTCATTCATTTTAAATAAATATTAGGAGGCTAGAAGCCAAAGCACGTTGTGGCGGCAATTAATTGCGACGGGCGCTAGAAAAAAATATAGAACGAAAGCATGTCTTCGCCCACCTAAAATAAATAAGTTCATATTCAATTTTTATCATAGACCGAAATCAAAAATTGCGTTTTATTTTGAAAGAGCGCGAAAATTTTCGAAAGATTTCGTTTTGTGTAAACAGTCCCTCTTGCATTAACCCTTTGAGGCGCAACCCTTTCCCAATGCTGAAAATAGGGCAGCCGTTGAAATCATTCGACTAAACGACCCGCAAGAGGGCGAACGATCGAAACGTCCATCGCGTGCCATAGATCTACAGACCCTTTTTTGACGACAGCTGGCTGTGCGGCACAGCCAGCTGCGTCAAAAAAGGTTCTCTCGATCTGTCCATAGTGCATAGGGTGAAGAGACATTACTAATTTTTTTGAGTTTTAAACATCATTGGTTTCCTTTGAAAGCTCTTCAAAAATCACGTGACGACCCTAGCACTTCAGTGTCGAACAGATCTTAACCCTTTGAGGCGTAACCCTTTCCCAATGCTGAAAAAAGGGCAACCGTGCCGTTGCCATCGCTCGACTGAACGACCCGCAAGAGGGCGGACGATCGAAACGTTCATCGCGTGCCACAGATTGAGAGACCGCCATCTTGCTGGTCGTTAAGTTGACGACGGCTGGCCGTGTTGCACAGCCAGCTGCGTCAGAAAAAGGTCTCTAGATCTGTGGCACGCGATGAACGTTTCGATCGTCCGCCCTCTTGCGGGTCGTTCAGTTGAGCGATGGCAACGGCTGCCCTTTTTCCAGCATGGGGCCATCTATCCATCTGTTCTCTCGTTCTTCCATTTTTCAGCAGATGTCAGTGCTGTTAAAAAGAATCGCGACCCTTTTTGTTACGGGAAATGACGTGCTGAAAAGTGGATTCTCGTGGAGCTCTGTCACCCGCCACTATTTTCATAGAAATCCAATCTATCGTTCGTGACTGGCAACAGTCCAAACGTCCGAGTTAGGTGTTCCCAGAGCGGGAACACTGCGCGTTAAAGAGTTAATGCTCAATGCTTAGCGGAATGCCTCACCATGGCACAGTGCTTATGTCACTGAAAATGGTAGACGTCCGAAGTGTGAAGGTCCCGGGTTCGGGTCCCATCGCGCGGCTGTCGATCTGACGATTTGGAGTTTGTGTAGGTTTTCTCCAGATGTAACGTGAATACGCGTTAGAACCCCTTAGAAAGTCGTCTTACCAAGGTACCCCCCCCCCTCCTTGTCAGATCGCCCTAGCATAGCGTTGCCATAATCACTCAAAACCAAAAAATGCTAATCTAGAAATCTATTTTAAACGAATTGGAACAGCCACTTTCCTTTCTGATAACCATGATTTCAGTAGGACGTCATTATCACTCGCGACACCTCATTTTGTCACGCAAATGCTTCACTTTTTTTGGCTCACGGTCATAAAATGAAGCTGAAAAGAGCAAAAAATAATCGCTTGAAAATGACGGAGCAGATAGATTTCCGTATTTTTAAAGGAGCGCGCCGTACTTAGTTTTTTTATCTTTTTTACAGTGGAGGTAAAAGTTTTACCTTGGAGTGGTTGCCCGGAATTGGAGAGTCAGTGAATCAGTAAGTCGGAGAGTCAGAGATCAGTGTTACTATATAGTAGGATATTTTTTTCTAATTTTTTGCATTCTTTACTCTCCGACCTCAATTAAAGATAGCATGTACAGTGATCTGTCACTTAAGAATATAAACATATAATTAATATAATATATAATAATAATAATAATAATATAAAATTATAATATAAAATTATAAAGATTATAAAATAATTTAACCGTTCTTAATATATATTCAAGCAATGATTCGAGCAAGGGTGTGGAAGGGATATATATATATAACCTTAACGGTGTAGTTCGACAAAATCATGCGATTTTGGTATATAAGTACAAATAAACTAATGATGTCAGGCACTTCAAAATTTTGAAACTGTCACTTTATAAGCTGTACTACATACTAAACGATCCATCAGTATCCGTTTCAAAACTTTTAGAAAACATTCTTAAAAATCAGAAATTTTCGCAAAACGTGTCACTCTTCGAAAAATCCTGCAGCTCAGATCCATGTTTAAGAAATTTTTCTGAAAATTTCACAAAAGGCACAGCTTTTTCGCTTATTGCAGTGTGTCAAGCAGCTTAGGAAGGACCCTCTGGAATTTTTTGGAGACCATGATGCTATTAGTTTATTTCAATGTGTGTACCAAGACTCAAAACAGAGGTATTTTTTCCTTCGTAGAACAGCCTTAACCGTTCAACGGGCAGTGGTTTCGCTCTGAGACCACCAAACTGATGACGTTTTGATTGTTGCCAGTCACGAAGAATAGATTTGATTTCTATAAAAATAGTGGCGGATGACATAGCTCCACGAGAATCCTTTACTTTTTAGCACGTCATTTTCCATAAAAAAATGGTCACGATTATTTTTAACAGCACTGACATCTGCTGAAAATCTGCGGCACAGCCAGCTGTCGTCAAAAAAGGGGTCTCTCGATCTGTGGCACGCGATGAACGTTTCGATCGTCCGCCATCTTGCTGGTAGTTAAGTCGAGCGATGGCAACGGCTGCCGTTTTTTCAGCATTGGGAAAGGGTTGCGCCTCAAAGGGTTAAGGGAGCGACTTAAAATCGCGTATGAATGAGACATATTTTCCAAATCTTCATCCATAAATTATGAGAGACAAAAACATTTTAAAAAATCAAAACAAATGCGTAATAATATTTTTTCAGTCAAAACGAGCAGTAATATTATTTTTTAAAATATTTAAAAATACTATTTAGTTTAAATTTTTAAATTCAAAAATAATTGAGAGACCTATATCATTGTTTTCCCATTCCCCGTGACGGGACCTTCCGAAATTCAGGCTTCAATACAGCACTCACAGGTTCTCTGAACGTCTATTATTTATAGAACGAGTTGCGCTCGTGCAACGAGTTTATCGTTTACGAATGCGGCCATTGTTATCCATTCCTGGATACTTTTAGCTTTGATTTTAGGCATATTTTCTCCGGCAGAGATGGCAACAATGATTCGTTGGGTAAAAGCGACAAATCGGCGAAGAAGCGAAAATTTTCTCGTACGCAAAATCCCATAGGAGAAACTGGTTTTCGGACAGCCTGTATTTATCCAAGTGAGCCATGCCCAATCGCATCAGGGATTAATACCGTTGAGTTGACAGCAGTTCACGCTACCAAACTGTTTTCAAACACCAGCTCGACGGAGGATCCTGCACTATTCGAACAGAAACCGCGAATATTCGCTATTCCAATAATCGATTACTGATTTCATTCGAAAAGCAGAAACCAATTGTCGAGTTTATTCGTACAGCACATCAGTAACCTCACTACTCGAGCAACTCATCCAAGCACATACAGTTAAGTACACTCAACGCAAAACACACATACGTGTCCGCAAGTTCTAAAAAAAAACAAATCTGAAGTGGACACCACGTGACTTCCTTGCACGCCAATAAAATCAAAAATATTTTCCGTGCATTTCATCCAAACTTATTTTGTTTGAAAGAGATAAAATACTGCAGTAATAGTAAGGTTTAGCGATTTCTAGCTACATATTTCCGATATCGCCAAGCTGGGTTCAATTTGAAAGATTGCCTGTAATAATTGCCAGAAAGTACTTTTATTTTCCTCATGAATCACTTTTTAAAATCTGTTTCACGGAGTATGTTCAATAAAAAAGAAATTTTTCACGAGCCCGAGCCCTAACGCAGTTGTGAATTACAGAGCCCAAGCCCGGTTCGGGCTGAGCCCGTCTCATCTCTATCTTACAGCAGGAATGTTTCCGTGCAAAACTGGTACTATGAAGGAAAAGATGGTTTTACAGGCAAAGTAACTTGGAAGAAGTTACTTTTCCACAGCCGGCTGTGTCCTTTTAGCTCTGTGGCTAATCAAATATCTAATCAAGCATTTCAGATATGGCCAAGTTGAAAGATTTGTTTTTGGCACTTAATTGGGTTATATTTTGCCAAAAGGCGACAAGCTTGAGATAGTTGGCCAGAGTTTGGGCAATAGCCATAGAAAGCTTCATCACAGACTTTTAATGAATTGAAGGTATCCATAGACCGTAATGTTTTTAAAGACTTTTGGGTGACCCTGTAAATAAATGACTCAGTCGATTGCAATCATTGCAATCGACTGAAAAAGAGATGCCCAGTTAGATATTACAATAGCTCTAAATACAAAATTTTAATATTCTGCGGTTAAAAAGTTTTGAAGTTATGTGAACTGTAAAATTTTTTGGCGCCAAATTGAGCGATATTTCAGCAAAACTCGCCAAGATTGATGACAATTTACAAGATTTAGGCAAGGACCCAACAATGGTTGACTACAGACGTAAAATATTGACGAGGTAAATAGACATTAATGTACTGAAATTCTTTAGGGTGGTCTTGTCAATAAACTCTCTAATAAATTGGAACCAAAAATCGAGATGCAGAACTAGATGTTACAACAATCTTACATCTGAAATTTTCACAATCTACGACTAATTGTTTTTAATATGAGAATTAAATACATACACGTACAACAAAAGTCGCCAATCTTCGCGAGTTTTGGCGCAATTTTTCAGGGAGGCACGCGACCGTCGTCTAACTACATGCTAGGACGGTACTGTGCTTGAAATGGTTGAATGTCTCTAAAACTGCTATTGACGTTAATGTGCTGGAATTTTTTGAGTATTCCTGCAAAAGAACTATAAATAGAGACTCTATTTTCGATGGGGAGATTAATTTTGCAATCCTTAAGAACATGTATTACTTCTGAGTCGCTTAATACCTCTGAAATACGCTGCAATGAATTTCTGCCATAGAGCATAATGTATGGAAAATCCTGACTGGCCCTGTAGATAAACTATCCAGTCGATTGGGACCGAAAGGGGAGTTGCACAACCAGATGTTAGAACAATCCTGAATATAAAGTTTCGACATTCTATGACCAATAGTTTTTGAGATATGCGAGTTGAATGAATTTCGGCCCATAGAGCGTAATGCATTTCGAATATTTTGGGCAGTCCTGCCGATAAACTATCCAGTCGATTGGGACCAAAAAGGGAGGTGCTCAACTAGATGTTATAAAAATCCTAAATATAAAGTTTCAACATTCGACGACCCATAGTTTTTGAGATATGCGAATTACAAGCATACATACGTACGTACATACGTACTATGCATGGAAAAACTGGTCAAAATAGACTCGCGATCGGTCAAAATCGGTTGTACATGCATTTATAGGATCGTGCATGCTAGCTTACGATGAGATGCATCTCAATTCTTAAAAGTAAATTTAGAGGTAGTCAAAATCTGCCCCCCCCCCGAAATTTTTCGTGATCACATTACTTCTTTATACTTACTTCGTACAAGGAAGTAAAACACAGAAAACGAAATTCTAGTCGCATTTTGAGGCGCAAAGAAAAAGCGTTTATTGTTTCACAGAGAAAAGGGGAAATAAATATCGTTATTTCTTCTCCGCCTTTGTGCTTGCACAAAACTACTGCGGTTATTAAGAATTCAGGCGAGAGACACAAAGCTCCCGACTCTGGTTTGTTGATACGGGAATTTTATGGAAATGGGTGCAGAGCACATACCCCCCCCCCCTCGGGATTTTATTATCGTGCGCGAACACCTTTTCCGAGAAAGGGGATGGCAGTGTGGGGGGGGGGGGGCGAGTGACACTAAAGAGCGCGTGAATCTCAATTTCGCCCTATGGCGGTGGAATGAACTGTTTTCCTCCGTGTGTAGAGTTTGCTCGATGCGCTGATGGGGTTTGGATAGTTTGGATTTATGCATTAAACTCCTTGTGTTTAAAGCATAGACAGCACTAACGTTTTCTTGAGCAGGTGTAGTAGTGTATTAAAAATGTTTATTATAAGCTTTTCTTATACCTATAGGGGAAGGTAGCCCATAATGATCACCGTAAGGGGAAAACTTGTATAACCCTTTGAGGCGCAACCCTTTCCCAATGCTGAAAAAAGGGCATCCGTTGCCATCGCTCGACTTAACGACCAGCAAGAGGGCGGACGATCGAAACGTTCATCGCGTGCCACAGATCAAGAGACCCTTTTTTGACGACAGCTGGCTGTGCCGCACAGCCGCTGCGTCAAAAAAGGGTCTCTCGATCTGTGGCACGCGATGAACGTTTCGATCGTCCGCCCTCTTGCTGGTCGTTAAGTCGAGCGATGGCAACGGCTGCCCTTTTTTCAGCATTGGGCCATCTATCCAGCTGTTCTCGCATTCTTCCATTTTTCAGCAGATGTCAGTGCTGTTAAAAAGAATCGTGACCCTTTTTTGACGGGAAAGGACGTGCTCAAAAGTAAAGGATTCTCGTGGAGCTCTGTCACCCGCAACTATTTTTATAGAAATCCAATCTATTCTTCGTGACTGGCAACAGTCAAAACTTCAGAGTTTGGTGTTCCCACAGCGGGAACACTGCACGTTAAAGGGATAAAGTAATATAAATGTTTAAATAGAACTTTGGCTCTTTGCTATGATATTTTACACTATAATTTGCATCATAAAACATATTTTAATAATATTTTAAAAGCACACCAAGTCATGAAAAAAAGAAACTGCCCAAAGGGTCATTTTACCCTCGACGCATGTACAAAATGAACCTTCATTTGAAAATAATTGTAAATTATTTTTTATGGGCAAAATAAAAGATGTATAAGTAATTATGACTATATATAATGAAATGAAATAAATTTTATAATCATTTAGCATGCATAACTTATTTTATGAAAATTTAAAAAAAAGGTATCACAAACAATAAAACGGATTATTTCAGAATTATAATTCAAACTTTATGGCCTACAATAAGCAGAAATAAATTAAATAATGTAATAGGGAGTCACGCGTTGTGAGAACGGTTGAAGGGCTGCCATGGTGGCTAGCCCTTCCATGGCATACTGGACTTTCAAGTCAATATGCCATGACAGCCCAATACTGGACTTTCTACAGTCAATGGATCACTTTACCAGGCAATATGGCTGTCCAACGTTAGGTCATATTACTGGATGACACCGAAAAATATAACAAACTCAGCAAGTGTAATTCCCATCTAAGCACATACTCCATTCAGTAAACCAAACCATTTCATGAAAGGCTGTTTATCAAAATAAACAGGAAGTTAGTGTTTACCTTTTAAACAAATGTTATAAAACCCAATTTTTCAAAGAATTCTATTTAGACGCGCATTACTGTGACCACTTGAATACTGTCATTGCTTCTTCTTCACTTACCAGAACTAGCTTGAGTGTTACCCGGTAGATGGCGCTACCTGTATCTAAGAAAACATGTGGATCGTTTTAACCCACTAGGATCATTTTGGGTCGGTTTCCCCTAATAGTACATATGTCGTTCGATGGCTACTTCGAACGATGTCGATCCGTCTCGTCAACTTCTCGACGTTCCTAGGCAAACGTTGTTGGAGAGACAAGGCTCCACTTTCAAAATTCTTAAATCTCGAAAAATATTGATCTTCAAACAAATTATTTGAATTTTGACGGCCCATGGCTACTTTTCATTCCCTGGTGATTTTTTGGCGATAAACGCATGCGTATAATCGATCATTTCTTATCAGGTTTGCCTTTGAAACAATTCTCCATACATTCTTAAATACCTAGTCCATTGCAAAATGGACGTATTCAGCACTGATTTTATTTATATTCTATTGCTTTCTACGAAATGACCGTGACGAGTTTGACTGGAGTTAGATATCTATTGACTCTTTAAAAAGCCACTGAAGCCCATTAAAACTTCTCCCGTATTTCTTAGTTAGGACCTATCTAGCACCTGGCGGTGCACTTGCCTTTTGGACGGCAGTCCAGTGGGCAGTTGAGGGAAAGAGCTGACCAGAATGATTACAGGGTGGCCATAATTAAACTACAAGTGTTCAAGGGGTCCTGGAGAGGAAACTATCAAGAATATTCCAGTGAAATTGGGTATCTACACGTTTCAGAACATGCGGAAGTCAAATATGAAAAAAAATCAAAATCGTCATTTTCACCCGATAGATGGCGCTATATCGTGTTTCAAAGCTCATCGGTGGCCTATACAACTTCCAAAACGATAGACAGAGCATAGCGACATTCTAAGAGGCATATAAGCAATATAAAACATCATTTACAGTTTACCAAAATTCCATACAGTTCGCTTCAGTCATTACATTTTTACAGTAACATGCAATCACAAATGAACGTAAATTAAGATCACAAATTAAACAATTCATAAAGACGTTATGGAAAACAATTAAACCATTATATATTCTCATTGACACTCATTGGACCTCTTCTTAATCGTTTCATACGCCGGTATTCTTTCAGAGTAGCTGAATAATGGCTACCATTCTGATAGAATATCTTCACTAACAATGCACGTCCCTTCTTATTCAGAGTCATGATGGACCATTACTCAATATGGTCTTGTTTTTACACTGTTGAAGGTGCTTAAAATTTGCGTATATGACGTCCATAATGCATTGAAACACGATAGAGCGCCATCTATCGGGTGAAAATGGCGATTTTTTATTGCAAAATTTACTTGCGCATGTTCTGAAACGTGTAGAACGTACGTGTAAAACGTACGTTTGCGTAACGGAGCGTGGTCGCTTCCGATAATTTTCACTGTACTTCAATTCGTCTAATGCTGAAGATTAATTAACAAAGTAGTAAATTAAATATCCAACTAACTAATGAGTTACGTAACTAACTACACCTAGCAAGTAGCTAGATCACTTACTGGGTGTAACAATCCCGAATTGTTACACGTAGTTTTTTATTAATAAGGTCATTTCGAATGAAAGGAGTTTGAACGTAGTGCATCCATAAATAAGTATGCAATTTAACAGAGGTACAAAGAAGTCACGTGGTGTCCACATTAGTTAGTAGAACATATTATTACGTAATGGACTTGGCATTGTCTCTGAGTTCGAGGCTAAAATTTGTCTGCTGAAGGTATTGACGCCCGACATCTCCAATTAAAATGCATTGAGTATCCATTTTATAATTAATGTTCCTTTTTATTAACCACTTGGAATGAGTTATTGTCTTTTCAATATTTAAATGCAACATTCAGAAGACGATGATACTGGCATTTCGCTTCAAAACTTTGTTAATAAGAAGAATATTAACGTTCTAAAATTATTACGTTATTGCAAACACTGTATAAATGGTACCTCATAGGATCAATTTTAAGTTTCTCGGATATGAAATTATACAAATATTTATTAAAGCCTTTCCACACCTTTTAAAGTACGAACTTTTTAATCACTCTTAGTAATTCTTGATTAATAATATTTTAAACAAAACTCACAATGGAAAGTGAATCCATTTATCGAAAGTTATTACTTGTTAACGACTCCTACACCAGCTTCTTTAGCGGCCATTAAAATGTCTAGAAGAAAGTGTACAATATCCTCTCAAGATCCAAACAAGCTGAAACTGTAACTAATCACCACCCTAATCTGGCTCACGTGGCGGCGGATCCAATACCGCCAGTGACGTCACGTCCAAAACAGTCCGTTCAGATTTTTACGAGAGAATCAAGGGACGTGGCTTCCCAAGTTAAGCGATTACGAGCAGGTAGATCATGGAGGTTGTTGTCGTACGACAATAGATCTCGCGGTAATTTTAATAGAAGAGACTACCTGAATATATTTTTTTTTTCCCTTCGTATTATATTTTTAATCAGGGCCTGCACGGATGTCCCCAAATTAGCTCGTAACATGTCTGCCACCGCCGCTCTACAAACAAGGAGAGAGGTTTATTGTACGGTTTTACGGGCGAGGCGCAAAACATCCTTCTTGTTCCAGAGAAAGCAATAACGGAAGAGCGTTCATCATAGCCCCCCCCGTCCCCCTCCCCCAACTCCCCCATCCAAACCCATAAGGTTCCCGTAACGTTTAAATTGCAAAAGAGGAATTTTAATTACGGCCGAAATTAAAACTTCGACAGAGCTACGAGTGGGAGGAGAAAGAAAGAAAAAATATGTATGAGTTTAGACAACGACTCGGGGAAGGGTGTGGGTGAAACAGTTTGGGTGTGGGGGTGATTTTCGATCCCCCGTCGATATCCCGTCGATTGGAACGCATTGACCCACATGATGGATTTGCAAGAATGGGGGTGGGGATTGAAAACTTTTTCACTACACTTGAATCATGGTTATCGACATTTGGGAAGAACTTCTTCTTAACCCTTTAACGCGCAGTGTTCCTGCTCTGGGAACACCCAACTCTGACGTTTTGACTGTTGCCAGTCACGAAGAATAGATTTGGTTTCTATAAAAATAGTGGCGGGTGACAGAGCTCCACGAGAATCCTTTACTTTTTAGCACGTCATTTCCCGTAAAAAAATGGTCACGATTCTTTTGAACAGCACTGACATCTGCTGAAAAATGAAAGAATACGACAACAGCTGGATAGATGGCCCAATGCTGAAAAAAGGGCAGCCGTTGCCATCGCTCGACTGAACGACCCGCAAGATGGCGGACGATCGAAACGTTCATCGCGTGCCACAGATCTAGAGACTGCGCTGTCAACAAAGCGTCTCTTGATCGTCAGAACGGTCTCTCGATCGTGGCACGCGATGAACGTTTCGATCGTCCGCCCTCTTGCTGGTAGTCAAGTCGAGCAATGGCAACGGCTGCCCTTTTTTTCAGCATTGGAAAGGGTTGCACCTCAAAGGGTTAAGGTTGTTTTACACTGAAGTGCGGGGGTTGTCACAGGACTTTTGAAGAGCTTTCAAATCAAACCCCTGATGTTTAACACTCAAAAAAAAAAAGAAAAAAAAAGTAATGTTTCTTCACCTTATGTACTATGGACTGACATGAACAGTCAAGCTGTATGTGTCGTGTCACTTTCAGAAATAATTCATGAGCACAAAAATGGCCTTCGATAATGAACCCCTTTTTGGAAATATCGGGACGTATGTTGAGCTTTTTTTTTTTTTTTCTGACAATTTCGTCACTCTTATAAGTTTCTTCCTCAATGTCCGTTCACAGTGCCACTTTTCAAGAGACATTCTAAAATTTTCTCGAGTCACTACCTCAATTAATTTTTACTTTCCGAACATGTAAGGAAAGTATTGTCATCCTGAAAAAATTCGACTTCCGAGATTTTGGTGTATGGACCCGTTTTGAGGTCTTTAGAAATCATTTATGCTAATTTTACGATATGTGTGTATGTGATTGAGTATTCGATTGAGCTCAAATTGGGTGTATACTGTTACGAATTTTCGGGGTGACCCACTGTTCTGCGGCTTAAAATAGATCAAAATTTGTGTTCTGCGCTTGAAATAGTTAAATTTTGCTTTTTGTTGCATCAAAATGGGTCCACTAGAACCGGAGGTTTTGGTTTCCTATTGTTTTAGTATGGCAGTTCAAGAAATCTCGAGAAATATTGGTCGTTGGCCTTTGGTAACTTCACTTTTCGGGACTTATTTTTGGCGCCTAATTTGGCGACATTTTGGCCGTTTTATTTTGTGTGAGCAACACAGCATTTGTGAGAGCTTCAGATCAAAGCGGACTGATTAAAGCACACTACTGTTTGATTGTGCTTGTGAATTTTGTTCAGTTGATTGTTCGACTGAGTTCTAGAAGCCACAAAGTTTGTGTTCCAACCTGGCAAATGGACTCTTGACTAGAACTTTCTACACCAACCGGACTTTATAATGACGAACACAGGAAACTAGCAGAGTTCTCTGCAACAATATGTTATAAACCACCGTCGCAAGACCGGTATTGATTTGGGTGTGTATAGGACTAATAGTTTTTCTACAGGGCTACGACAAAGATTTCTTTTACAGTATGGCCTATGGGTAGAAATTCTTGAAATTGCGCTAGCGTTTATTTAAATGCATGGTCATGATATTAATCGCAGCGATCTTAATCGGAAAGTCGAGTGGAGCCACTCAAGATTTTTTTTTTATGTTTTTCAAAAGTTGGATGCTTTTCAAGTGAAAAAGGCCTTAAGGATGTACTTTTTGAAGATCATACAACTTTTGAAGAGCTTTTCAAAAAAATTAAATGGCGCTAGGCTCCGAACGAAACATTTTCGAATGTCTCTTTACAAGTAGTACTGTGAACTGTTGTAAACAATGAATCTATTGGAGTTACCAAATACTAGGAGGAAAATGCATGAAATTACGAAATTTCGCGATAGTTCCAAAAACGGACCACTCCTCGGCGCATTTTGGAAAGCAATTTTTGTGCTTACGAATTTTTCCTGACGTTAGTAGGCGGCACACAGTTAGTATCAGTCCATAGTGCATGGGGTGAAGAAGTGTTGTTCAGTTTATCGAGTTTAACATTTTTGTTTTTTTATTTTTAACCTTATCGTTCCAGAGGTCCACGTGTGTGGACCTTTTTGTTTCCGCAACGATTGCGTAAGATTTTTGATGGTTCTAAATGCACGTATCTACGCGTCCATACTTTCTTTTTGAATAAATGATTTGAATGCATGTGAATGTGTCAATCCCATAGATTTAGGAATACCTAGATTGCCCATCCAATGTACCTAATCGTGTGCTTTTTGTTGCCAAAAACGCACCCCATTTCTGCCACTATCATGGCTGCCGTCGATGTAAAATAGAACATTCGTTGCAATACTTCAGGAGTTCGAGGGAAAATATTTAATAACGAGTACTTTTTAAAATACATATCGCTCTAAAATGATTGAAAATACCATTATAATTTAAGTTATTGCCATTCTGAGCATGCGCATATGCCACTATCATGGCTACCATTTGGAGGCAACAAGTTTTCTCTCGTTATGCTCAATCTAGAGATTCCTATATCTATGGTCAATCCTGCATCTTTTTCCCGGTAAACAAAAGAATATTTACATGTTACTGAAATTTTCAAAGTTGAATTTGCGAAATTTTTTTGTTTTCTCCTAAACTCATATAGCTGAAAAGAACTTGCAGGACATCATCTAATATATAAAATTCTCCTGTCCCAGTGTTAGTCACCTAACTCCTCCGAAACCACTCGACCAATTTTAATCAAATTTTCTATGTATATTCGCTAGGTCATAGAATAGGTTTTTAACTATGTCTCATACCCCTAAGTCATAAGGGCGGTCCACCCCAAAATGTTTAGCCCCCCAGTGCTATTCATTTCAATCAGGATTTCTGTGTAGACATTTAGCGTGTCGAATCACTTTTCAGATGTGTTTGCCAGATAATGTGGAGAGGGGGGGGGAAGTTAATAAAATGTTGAAAGTCGCACAAGGTTTGCAATTTTTGATAATGGATCGCTAAATGTGGTGCCAAAACGCGACAATTTATTATAAATATATTTCGCGTATAGTTAGAAAACGCCTGGCGTATATTGTAAAAGAGTTTTTAGGCGATTTTAATATAGAAGTCTATTCCGAAGAAGTGCTCTGTGGAACAAGAAAGGAAAACACGGTACACTCATGATGTCCATTCCAAACAGTATTTAAAATGTCTTTGCGGTATAGTTGGAATATGCCTACAGGAAGAACATGCCTGGAGGAAATTCTAAACAGTTTCAAGTGGCGATTTTAAGATAGATTTCGATTCCAAAGATGTGTTTTATGGTACAAGAAAGAGTTAATTCCTATTTTAGCGCCCCCACTCTCGCCAACCTAAAAAATTCCCGTACTTTGGCGAGCTTTGCAGTCATGGGTCTCTGGGAATTATGCACAAGTTTCAACGGTACATACGTGTTTTCCAGGCGGTCCGCCAAGACAAGCAATTTTTTCACCAAGATAAATGCCGGGCACATGAAATTGTTGATGGTTTGGAATACGATTGGCAATGTATTTAAAATCTATGAAAAAGTAGTTTGGTGGAAGTGACCTCCGGTATAATACGTAAGTACCGTTTCAACGCCCCCGAAAGAACTAGGTGATAACTAAAGTAAACAAACTAGCGATAAACGCGCCAATTAAGGAATTTGAAGACATTTAATTATTAAAACTACATTAATTGGTAATCCAAAATAAATAAAAATGTAACGGCATGCTGTACTTACATGTTGTTCCAAATCGCCATTTTAATTCTAAATTACGATTTCTATATAAATGCAAAAAATCGTCATGGTAACTGCATATGTTTAATCATCGCCTCCTTGGCGAGAGTCGAGGCGTCAAAGTAGGAAACAATATATAAAACGGTGAAGTATAGTTGTGATATACTTGGCGAAGATTGTAAAATAGTTATAGTAGGCGATTTTAAGATAGATTTCGATTCCAAAGATGGGTTTTATAAAATAAGGAAGAAAAATACAGCACAGTCATGAATAATGATAACACTTTCCAACTTAATGGAATAAGGACGAAAAATGGGGACGACGCATAAATTATGATACGATTTTAATATTTAGCACTCTAATGCGTATTTAAAATCTGAAAGTGTTTCAGATTTTCATCCTTTTTTTTAGGGGGGGGGGCAAATTTTTTTATGGAATGACTATCAATAAGTCTCAAGGCCAAACTATGTCTGTTTGTTGATTAGATTTGAGCACGCCATGTTTTTCACACGGACAGTCATACGTGGCATGCTCTCGAGTGGGCAAACCATACAGTGGGCATCCAGTTTGTTTGTGTTATCTAAAGATGGGATAACAAAAAATATTGTATACTCTATTGCGTTAAGGGATTGATATTATTTTTTAGTAAAATTATTGTAATTAGCGATATATATAAATTTAAAGAATAAATTACAATGAATTAAAAATATATGTTTGGTATTGTGTTATTTTTATATTCCAGCATCGTTCACAGCGCTCCATGCCTCTTCCACTCATATACCACATCCTCACAAACTTACAATAAGTTAGTCATTTCTTTCTACTAAAATAATCCTAGGAATAATTTATATGGCAAAACAACGTTTGCCGGGTCAGCTAGTTTACCATTAAAATTGTCTTGTTAGTCTTCGTTTTTATAGGTGATTTTTAATTTTTACTTTCCGAACATGTACCATGTAAGGAAAGTATTGTAATCATGAAAAAATTCGACTTCGAGATTTGGGTGTTTTGACACGTTTCGAGGGCTTCTGAATCCATTTATGCTATTTTTACGAGATGTATGTATGTATGTGTGTATGTGTGTGTGTGTGTATGTGTGTTTGTGTGTATGTGAGTGAACACGATAGCTCCTGAACGGAGCATTCGATGGAGCTCAAATTGGATATATATGTCATAAACCACCGTCGCAAGACCGGTATTGATTTTGGTGTGTATAGGACTTATAGTTTTTCTACAGGGCTACGACAAAAATATCTTTTACATGATGGCCTATGGGGGGAATTTCTTGAAAGTACGCTAGCGTTTAAACGGTAGATTCGATTGAGCTCAAATTGGGTATATATGTTATAAACCTCCATCCTAAGACCGGTATTGATTTTGGTGTGTATAGGACTTATAGTTCTCCTACAGGGCTACGACAAATATTTCTTTTATGTTATGGCATAATGGCGTATGGGGAGAAATTCTTGAAAGTGCGCAAGCGTTTAAACGGTGCATTCGATTGAGTTTCAATTTGGTATATATGTTTGAATTATTCATCGATTCAAATTTATTTAAGTGCTTGGTAATGATCTTAATCGTAAGTGTTCGGAAAGTCGAGTGGAGTCACTCCAGATTTTTTACTACTGAAACACAAATTGAGAATTAATCTTTTATTCGAAAAATTATTCAAAAATATTCTTTCTGCTCATCGTTTTTAAGTGTTATAGGTTTTTTTAAAAAACAATTATGAGATTGCTGTTTAGTTTGAGAGGTGAGATTTTCGTCGGGTGTGAACAGATTAAAGCTGGTCAAGTCCTGTGACGTCAATCGCACTTCCGGCTCACGGCTCTTACAGCAGGAATGTTTCGTTGCAAAAGTAACACTATGAAGGAAAAGATGGTTTTACAGGCAAAGTAACTTGGAAGAAGTTACTTTTCCACAGCCGGCTGTGTCCTTTCAGCTCCGTCGCGCCTTATGCTTGATTCGATGGATCGCCATGCTGCTGCTAGTTAACTCCAGAGATGGCAACGGATGTACTTTTTCGGCTTTGGGACCATTTAACAGTATTTTTTGCGACTAGCAGAGGAAAGCGTAGGTAAAAGGTGGTTCCAGGGAGCGACCACCGCCCGTTAAAGAGTTCTCTAGAAACACAACTAGTGTAAAGAATGCTCTAAGCACATCTTTTGACCGTCAAAAAACGTTTTCTGGGCGTTTTTTGATCTAGCTGTACTACTAGGGTTAAGCGTGTTCCTACAGATTCGTATTTTGCAGCAATTCACAGTAGAGTTTGTCAAGAGATTTTCTAAATTTTTTTCTTAACAGTCTCTAACGCTATTGAGTTTTCGTAAAAGCTGTTCAAAAGTGGCACGACCAGAGCCTGGTCAAGACAACTGTGGGACCAGGGCAGAAGAAAAAATTGGGCCCCGTGCAATAGCCTCCCACTTAAAAAACAAGAAAAAAAGAAACCAGATTATGATTGGCTTATACTGAAAGTTTTAAATATCTTACCCCTTCCAAACACGAATTTTGTTTTAAGTAATCTGAAATAAGTTAAGATAGTTTCATCATGTCAAAGAAACAGATAGTTAAACGTTACATGAAATGCTATATCACAGTTGTTAACATGTACGGAATACAACACCTTTTTGTAAACAGTCATTTTTGTAAATATTTCTTAAAATAACAAATAATTCAAAAATTTTGTTATCTTTTAACCCATTTGTGCCTGGATATTTTTGCGACTTTCTTCGATTTTTACTGATAACAGAAAGAATAGATAAATTTCTGATGTCAAACGAACAAGGGATGATTTCTTTTAAAATCATTATGCATAAAAATCGAAATATCAACATCCTACTGGGTCATGTTAAAACATTTTGTAGAGTTGAGGCTCAATACTCATGAATAAAGGCTAGGAAAAATAAATAACGTTTTCGACTCATAGCGAAAATGCCGTCCCAAAAAAGGGACACTAGGCATAAAAGGGTTAACATTAAAAATACTCTTTACAAACTGTTTTTAGTTATTTTCTTACCTATTGGTATGCTATATCGACTCTAGAACATTTCGAAGAATTAAAAATAAGTTGAATTTATACACAAATGTAAATTTGAATTATTTTTTTATTGTTCATACTTCATAATTAAAAAATCATTTAACTTTCGAAATTTTTTTAATCCTTTGTAACTTTATTGTAAATTATAAAAGTGTAAAAAAGTAAGATTTTTGGGTCCTAAAACCTGTTGGCCCTGGGCAGTTGCCCCGTTTGCCCTGTCGGTAATATGGCACTGGGCACGACTTCAAAAAAAAAGCCATAGGGAAATGAAGAAAGTGATATTGTTATCATGAGAAAATTAGGTATTTGAATTTTGACTGGAACCTGCATATCCAAAATATTACGGATTTGGATAACACACATTGAACCCTTCGATAATTCTTTTACACACTCGCTACTTCTGCACAGGGACTGTCTAAAAATTTTAATTGCTCGGTTCGGGCCCAGGATCTTGAGAAATTTCTCCTTTATTAAACATACTCCTTGTAAACAGATTTTTAACACTTTAAGGCGCAGTGATCCCGCTCTGGGATCACCAAACTCTGACGTTTTGACTGTTGCCTGTCACGAAGAATAGATTGGATTTCTATAAAAATAGTTGCGGGTGACATAGCTCCACCATAATCCTTTACTTTTTAGCACGCCATTTCCCGTGAAAAAATGGTCACGATTCTTTTTAACAGCACTGACATCTGCTGAAAAATGGAAGAATGCGAGAACAGCTGGATAGGTTGCCCAATGCTGAAAAAAGGGCAGCCGTTGCCATCGCTCGACTTAACTACCAGCAAGATGGCGGACGATCGAAACGCTCATCGCGCGCCACAGATCTAGAGATCTTTTTTGACGCAGCTGGCTGTGCGCACGATGGCAACGGCTGCCCTTTTTTCAGCATTGGGAAAGAGTTGCGCCTCAAAGGGTTAAAAAGCGATTCATGGAAGAAATTATTATTATTATTGGATGAACTCGAATGTAAGAATATTAGAAGGTGCATTCAGAGTCTTCTATTAATGACTATGTCATTTTATCTCTCACCACCTTGTCCCAAAAATGCGACATAAAAGTATGCGGCATAATTTTACATGTATTTAAATACTATTAGTTCCCAACAGCTTTAATCTATTGTTACGTATACTAATATTTCGTAAACTGTAGAATATGCATCGCGGGCATTTTTCTATAAATAGGTTGCAATCCTAAAAATTTCAACATAGTATTACCGGGCGAAATACAAGAAAGATGAGAGATAAAATGACATAGTCCTTTAATATGGCAATAATCAAACTAAAAAATTAGAGGGGTTCAGGGGGTCTCCCCCTGACGAGACTCGAATAGCCGAGTTTTTTATATTTGTTTTTATGATAGTCTTTTAAAGAAGTGACTGACTTTCATTTATCTATTAGCTGAAATTTCGGGCTCGGGCTCCGGCTTTAAAAAACGAGCCCGAACTCATCTCTAATATATAGACAGCTTTATATAGAGAGAGACTATGAACTGTGATTAAATTAAAGTAACAAACAGATAAGCAAATAGAGAAAGGTAACACAATTGAACAATATTATAAAATGACGAGAATAAGGAACACAAAAATCATGTAAAAATACAAATAAATACACAAAATCTTTTTTTTTATAAAAACGCGTGGAACGTGATACCTCTTCCATTTTTGAAATCGGTAGAAAGGCGTCTAACAACTTCTATGACTGTTTATTTGAAAACACTTTCAAAAAGAGAAACATTCTTTCAATAATCATAAAAGGTACAAGAAAATAAAACCCCTTATTGATGCGATATTAAAATAGAGACATCCCTTAATGACTTTTTCTTTCCCCAGATTAAAAAAGAAAAGTAAATGCTTGCACGGGAGGAAAAAGAATATATATACACTTTCCTCCCTCCCTTCCCCCTTTTATGCAATCATTTCTCCACTCCTTCCCCGTCCCCCTGAAATGAAGAAAGCGCTCTAATTACAGTCATCAGGCCGAGCATTGGGGGAGCGCTTTCAATATTAAAACGTCAAACCTGAGAGCTTAAAAGGAAAGGGGGAGGGGGGCAGGAAAGCGTCTTAAAAAGGGGGAGAGGGGGGGGCAGAGTCGTTTATTCTGTGCCTTTTGCTCTCTTGTTTTGCTCGAGAGAGAGAACGAGACTGAATTCGTCTGTAAAATGATTTTTGATTTGTAATCTGGAAAAAAAATGGCTAGCTTTACATATTGGAAGAAATATTGGGTTGGCAACAAAGTAATTGCGTTTTTCCGTATGTCAATATTTCGCCTGGCCAAAACTACTGAAGTTAATGATGCGAAATTTGGCACGTACGTGAGTTCTTCAACATAGGTGCTAGATCAGAGAGCATTTTCCAAAATTCGTAATCTTAAGGGGGGTAAGGGGCCAAAAAGTTCTTTTCACACATCCCGCGTGATCTCCGTGAAATTCTTTCTGTAAAATACAGCAGTCACGAATACCTAAAAATTAATTTCAGGACATTTTTAATAGTGTCCTCTAAGGAGGATAGAAGCGAAAAAAGGGGGAGGGTGGCCATTTTTTATAGACGAAAATAAATACTGCCAGTGAACTTCTAACTTTAAGATGTAACAAATATGAATCGTATGTTCAGGCAAAGCTTACCTGTAATTAAAAACTTGTTAAAAACTTATTTGCTTGAATTTTATACAAGAAAACGCAATTACTTTGTTGCCAACCCAATACATTGAATAAAGATGTACAGAGTGAACCAAGAAGGTGGTAGCATGCTTTCAATTCTATATGAATTAGAGATAAACGGGCAATGCCAATTGAAAAAAAAATGTTCGAAATAAGGAATAAAATAAGAATATATTACGACAAAAAAAAATCATCTCGTTCATTTTTAAGAATTTACACTTTTTTAATTTGCAGACGACCCCTCGCGTACAAAAAAGAAAAAAATTCACACTAGCGAAATGTGCTTCATTCACTAATGAGATAGTTTACGAAATGTGAGGATTATATTCCAAAAAATCTCAGAGCTATGAAGATAAATGTAGGCTGACTTAAATCACTTTTCGATGACTCGCGAAAGGCACGAAAATCACTTCGAATGATCGCATTTCAAGGAACGTGCAGAAAGGACGAAAGACGAAAGAAAATAACATTTTTTTTACACTCTAGCAATAAAATTTTACATTCAAAATTATGTATAGCCCTGATCCCCCCTTTTTTAAAGATATCTATGAGACGTTTAATGATGAAAGTCTGAAATTTCGTCCATCACCTTATTATTGTATGGGGCATATTTTTCTCATTGGTAATTTTTTTCGACGGGGTTGTTTATAGGTTGGGCATAACTTTAGTTATAAACACACTGTACATACATTGAATATGATTAGAATATCTCGAGAGACATTCCGTTCAATATATAAACGGTAAAAGATGTACATTTTTTTTTAATTCAACACAAAGTTTGTGTTTCTTTGTTATTTTTTGGATCTGCCTTGGAACTACTATCTGACGGTCCTGCCTAGCCGGCAGTCAGTGAAGCAAGATGCAGGTTTGCACTTGGAGCAGCGGATAGCCATAAGATTCCTGTTAGCTGAAGGGTTGGAACCAATCAAATTTCATCTTTGGATGGGAATGCAATAGCATGAAATTCGATTGGTTCGAACCCTTCTGTTAGGTTGAGCCTGTAGGTAATGTGCAGAAATTTGTATACAGCCCCAATGCAGATAAAAAGCCTTTATTAAGAGAGTGCGATTCCAGAAAAATCTGCAGGTGTTAAAAACCGTTCATTAGTGACCACCTGAAGGTCGACTAAAAACATGCGGTATTCTCAAAAGAATTTAGCACAAAAGTTGCGTCAGGAGTTTAATAAAAGCAAGTCTCAAAAATATACGGAATTGAACAGAATAAGGGATAATGTTGGAAGGAATGGAATTCATGCACGTGCAAAAGTCATTGATATCATAGAAAAGTGTACTTCAGCTAAATGTCAGGACAGGAAATTTATTAATAATTTTAAGCGTTGCGCTCGGAAGAGTTAAAAGAAATCTTGGTGAAAGTCGAACATATAAATTTCATCTTTTGGCGTTCTTTGAAAAGAGTGGGAAAAACGAATGTCCGCTAGCTAGAAATCATTTTTGTGTATCGCGGGACGCCTTGCAGTTTTACAAAAAGAGCAACCGCGACAGAAGCGGGAACCATTGAATGCCTGCCTGACCTTTGTGGTCAGGACGTGCGGTCAATTTGCGGGAAGCTTTTGATGTTGGTCGGTGAGAATTCGTAGGCAAAGCTTCAGAAAAGGAAAAAATATAATAAACATCAAGGGGAGAAAAATTGAAAATAAAATTTAAGAAAAACATGGAGGTGTTGACGATAAGGCTGTAGAAATCCAATGAGAAAGTGTGAGAATTGAGAAATAACCAATGGCAAGTTAGAGAGAGGTAAATTTCGGGCAAAAGAGTTAGTAACTGGTCGGTTTAGGAGAATTAGGAGCCACAGAGTGGCTAAACTAATTATTTACGAGTTTAGGGAAGAAAAATGGGGGACGAAGATTTGAGCAAAACTGGACTGCACAGCCAGAGAAGGCAGATTTTCAGTAGATTTTCTCAGATTTCAGCAGATTTTTGCAGATTTCCACATTTTATTAGATTTTTCCAGAGTTTTACATACGTGATAGTGGATATTTATATAAATAAGTGTGTTTAGAAAATAAATCTAAAATGATCATCACTGCTCTGCACCGGATTACAGGTAAATTCCAATTGCCATCCTTTCCATCTTGAGTGACTTATTTTTAATAATTAATAATATTGTTTATGATTGCTAAAGTAGTTAGAATGTGTTTTGGTAAACAATAATAATTTAATTGTTCTAATTAAGCCATTTTCGAGATCAGTTTAAAAAATTTTTTTGTAAATGTAAATAAGATTTTTATATTTAATAAATGTTTGTTATAGTTAATATTTTAAATCCATTTATTTTCTTTCCTCAGAAAACACAACGCAATACCACATTTTATTTTATACTTATTTAGAACAGTTTAAATAACTTTATGAGTTAAAATAAATTACCGATGGGTCTTTATAACAATGAATCCATTTATTTCATATCTTATTTCACGGCCAAACTAAGATTTAAATTATTTCATCTATTAATTTCATGTTTTAATATGTCACGCATCGTAACACTTCAGCTACACTCACACTAATGAAGCAGAACTTTAATGGCACACCTAAAAACACTGAAATAAAAATTGTGAATTTTCATGAATAGATAAATTAATTAGACTTACCTCTAACATTTCCAACAAACTGTTCGGTTGGTTCATCAAAATAACCTAGGGAAATCAACTAGTTAATTTTGTAGCATGGACAACGCTGGCAAAAGTTAGCAAAGAAATTCTGTTAATTTAATCAATTAATTTTGTTTGTTTTGATAAAACATGTCACATTTAAGCAAATCATTTGGTTAAATCTACTAATCATTTGTTAATTTTAACTAAAAAGTTACGCTAAGCTTAGAATGTACCTTGCTGATTTAAGCACAAATTTTGAACAAATCAAATTTGTTTCTCAATCAAATTTGGCTGGTGCTACAGAAACCTAATAACTTGAGCGGTATTAATTTCAAACACCTATTTTTGTCTACTCAAAAAACGGCGAATCACATTTCAGCGGTTGCCAGACAGCCATTGTCAAAAGTCGCAAAAGTTGGACATTTTTGGCAATTTACCGTCAAGTTTGGCGATAAAACAAAAGTCTCCAAAACTGGACCCAGCTTTGCGGTAGCGAGACTTTACTAAACCCTGCTTTTTAATGGGTTTCTCTTACTGTTATGTTAATGAGAATATTAATGAATGCCTATAAAGTTGTAAATATAGGTGTAATGAAAAGGTGAAGTATAAGTTAGAACATGCCTGACGAAGATGGTAAAACAGTTTTAGTAGTCAATTTCAATATGAATTGCAATTCTGGAGAAGAGTTTTATGGAACAAGGAATAAGCCAAGTACGACACGCTCACACATTATGATGCACTTTCCAATGCAATGGAACAAGGAAAACAAACATACCTGGACACATCTAATATATAAAATTCTCGTGTCACAGTGTTAGTTACCATACTCCTCCGAAACGGCTCGACCGATTTTAATGAAATTTTATATGCATATTCGTTAGTTCTGAGAATAGGTTTTTAACTATGTCTCATACCCCTAAATCATAAGGGCGGTCCACCCCAAAAATTTTAGCACCAGAGTGCTATTCATTTCAATCAGGTTTTTAGTGTAGACATTAGCGCGTCGAGTCACTTTTCAAATCTGTTTGCCAGATAACGTGGACAGGGGGGGGGGCGCTCATAAAATGTTGAAAGTCGCACAAGGTTTGCAATTTTTGATAATGGATCGCTAAATGTGGTACCAAAACGTAACAATTTATAATAACTATATTTCGCGTATAGTTAGAAAACGCCTGGCGTATATTGTAAAAGAGTTTTACTAGGCGATTTTAATATAGATTTCTATTCCGAGGAAGTGCTCTGTGGAACAAGAAAGGAAAACAAGGTACTCTGGTGGATTATGATGCCCATTCCAAACAGTATTTAAAATGTCTTTGCGGTATAGTTGGAATATGCCTACAGGACGAATATGCCTGGTGAAGATTGTAAAACAGTAGTTTCAGTAGGCGATTTTAAGATAGATTTCGATTCCAAAGATGTGTTTTATGGTAAGAGTTGATTCCTATTTTAGCGCCCTCCACTCTCGCTAACCTAAGAAATCCCCGTACTTTGGCGAGCTTTGCAGTCATGGGTCTCTGGGAGTTATGCACGTTTCAGCGATACTTACGTATTATCCCAGCAGTCCACCAAGACAAGCAATTTTTCAACAAGATAAATGCCGGGCACATGAAATTGTTGATGGTTTGGAATAAAATTGGCAACTGTTTGCCAGCAAATTTGACGAAAATGTAGTTTGGCGGAAGTGACCGCCGGATAATACGTAAGTATCGTTTCAACGTTCCCAAAAGAACTAGATGAAAACAAAAGTAAACAAATTAGCGATAAATGCGCCAGTTCAGAAATTTGAAGACACTTTAAAACTACATTAATTGGCAATCCAAAATAAATAAAAATGTAACGGCATGCTGTACTTACATGTTGTTCCAAATCGCCATTTTAATTACGACATAAATGCAAAAATCTTCATAGTAACTACATATGTTTAATGATCGCCACCTTGGTGAGAGTCGAGGTGTTAAAGTAGGAATCAACTCGAGAAAGACAAACACGGTACACTCATAGATTATGATGCACATTCGAAAACAATATATAAAATGATGAAGTACAGTTGTAATATATTTGGCGAAAATTGTAAAATAGTTTTAGTAGGCGATTTTAAGATAGATTTCGATTCCAAAGATGGGTTTTACGAAACAAGAAAGAAAAATACAGCACAGTCATGAATAATGATACACTTTCCAACTGAATGGAATAAGGAAGAAAAATAGGGACGACGCATAAATTATGATACGATTTTAATATATAGCACTATAATGCATATTTAAAATCTGAAACACTTACAGATTTTCATCCTTTATTTTATTTTATTTTTTTGGACAAAATTTTTTATGGAATGACTGTCAATAAGTCTTAAGGCCAAACTATGTTTGTGGCTTAAATTTGAGCACACCATGTTTTTCACACGGACAATTATACGTGGCATGCTATCGAGTGGGCAAACCATCCAGTTTGTTTGTGTTAGCTAAAGATGGGATAACTAAAATTATTGTTCACACTATTCCGTTAAGGGATTGATATTATTTTTTAGTAAAATTATTGTAATTAGCGATATATATAAATGTAAAGAATAAATTACAATGAATTAAAAATATAAATGTTTGGTATTGTGTTATTTTTATATTCCAGCATCGTTCACAGCGCTCCATGCCTCTTCCACTCATATACCACATCCTCACACACTTACAATAAGTTAGTCATTTCTTTCTACTAAAATAATCCTAGGAATAATTTATATGGCAAAACAATGTTTGCCGGGTAAGCTAGTTATTTATAATGTTTTAATATGCAAATTTTGCTAAATAGAAATTTCTTTTGTACGGAGGTCGTATACTGATTTGAAAAGTGCCACTTTTTGGGAATTGACCAGAGGAATATTTTCTTAGCGAAGACTTTTTTTGTACATTAATTTGAGCATTTTTTTCAATTTACATTGCCCACTTATCTCTAATAGATAAGGAAACTATGTGTGTTATAAACTTTTGGGGAAACCCTGTGTATGCAGAACTGTATCAATGGCGGCCATAATGGGAAATGATTTTGGATTATGCGCATGCGTCAAAGAACCAACAGTGAATAAAAATGTCGCCAAAGGTTTCAAACATCCAAGTTTTTCCACCTGTTTTCTTTCGTTTTTTTAATATGCTTGTAACACTAGCTTTAGTTAAGGGTTTTTGTTATTAGATTAAGGTATGGGCCTTTCTGAGGGGCATTTTTAAAAAATAAAATAGTAAAGTTTTAATCTAAAATCCAAGTTTTATATTAAAATGGAGAATAAAACGAAAAACTGAAAAGCAGTTTTAATGAAATTCAATGTAATTTTTAAATATTAGGAAATAAGTGATATTTTGAAAAAAGAAATTGCATTTACGCCATACCTCCTGTAACCAATTCTAAAAAATATTTTTAATAATATTTGTATTGTACATAACTAAAATACATTTATCTGTGTTATGAACTAAAAGATTTGCGAATGGTCTAATAGCTATGAAAATACTTCCATTTTTGTATGAAAACTCAACATTAAGCCTTTTTTGAAGAAAAGTATGGTCATAAAACCAATAAATAAGCACAGATATATTATATTATGCTTCATAACACAGCTAGGGACGATCAAAATATCCTGGCAAAATTTCAAGTCAGCATCCTTCTGGCTCATTATTTCTTTTATAACTCAGCTTCTAGTTACCGTAGAAACAAAAGTAAAACGAATTTGGAATCCTAATCGAGTGATCTTTAAAATAAGCAAATAATTTTTTTTTTCGAAAATTCTCACGAAACAAGGAATTTTTGGGTAATCCCATACCTTAATGTACTTCAATTAAGTTACAGCACGTCACAGTGAGAGCACAGACTAACCACAATCAGCAACACTTGCCAACGAATTTAAAAAGCATCACAAAAATATTCATCATAAATAAAGGATTTCTTTTTAATATTTCAAACAAATTGAACAGAAGCAAGAAAAGAAAAAAATGTTTCAAAATTAATTTCAAAAGAAACACGACTAAAAGCTAGAAGATTATTAAAAAGAACGAACCTTAATGACGCCAAAATTAAACTAGAAACATCCTTTAACAATTTCTTTTTCTCCGAAACTAAAAAAAAAAGAATAATAATAATAATAACGTCAATAAACATCAGAAGGGGGAGAAGAAAAATAACATAATTTCCCTCCTTCCCATGCACAAAACGCTGAAAAGCGTTCCTAATGACATTCATTCAGTCGGCCATTAAAAACGCTCAATACGAAAGATGTCAAAACACGTGTACATACAAGACAGAGAGTCAGAAAGGGGGGGATTATATTAAAATGTCCCGCGGCGTAAAAAAAAAAGGAAAAAGAGGGGGAGAAGGGGGTTGTGGTTCATTGAAATTCCGGTGAGCGCTTTTGATGGGTGGAGGTTTGCTTGTTTTACGACAAACTGCTCGGTGCCTGTGGTTATGAATTGGCTTATTATACATTGTTTTTTTTGTTTGTTTGTTTAAATATACATATAAACTTGAGGGTGTCTGAAAGTGATTTGAATTTTTAAATTGGACGTATTTTTAATGAAAGTCGACAGGATTTTCGCGCTCCAGGGTAGGTTTGAGATAGGCCCTCATCCCACTTTCCCCTCCCCTCAAAAAAAAAGTAAAAGAAAATTAAAAGAAAATTCTTCAAAGTTCTTTTTCACAATTTTTTTTAACAGTGTATAATTAGTACAGGACTTTAAATTAACTGTAGACCACAAGTAGGAAACCTTTTCCTTGGTTAAACTGCCGCGAAATTACGGGCCCCCGTGCAGTTGCGCCACCTGCCCCTTACTCTCGGCAGGCCGGCATTTTTAAACAATTCGCAGGCAGGTTTTAAAAAGTGTTTATGATTTTGGGTTATCTCTGTCCTTGTTCCAGCTGTCGTCAACAGGCATCAATGACTACGAAATTTATAGATGTCGATGACACCTATTGGGAAAGGTATTCGTGGTATTGATAGCTCTTTTACAGGAGCGCTGAAAAGAATTCCAATACATGACACGTTCTATGAGCAGTCGTAGTTTCAAGTGCATTATACTGATAGTCGTCTATTTCAAACAAAACAAAATGGATCTATTTATTAAGGGCTACAAAATAGTGCATGTAGCACTCACAGTTCTTCTACCAGTAGAGGAAAAGGTGTTCGTGGTATTGATAGTTCTTTTACTGGAGCGCCGAAAAGAATTCCAATACATGACACGTTCTATGAGCAGTCGTTGTTTCAAGTGCATTATACTGATAGTCGTCTATTTCAAACAAAACAAAATGGATCTATTTATTAAGGACTACAAAATAGTGCATGTAGCACTCACAGTTCTTCTACCAGTACAGGAAAAGGTGTTCGTGGTATTGATAGTTCTTTTACAGGAGCGCCGAAAAGAATTCAAATACATCACACGCTCTATGAGCAGTCGTAGTTTCAAATGCATTATACTGATAGTTGTCTATTTCAAACAAAACAAAATAGATCTGTGTTATTAAGTACTACAAAATAGTGCATGTAGCATTCACAATTCTTCTGCAGGATTACTCGAAGTTATCCCAGTACACTACATTCTACGGCAGTTTAGCTACCGTCATTACGCCACAACAAAATAGACTTCTCTAACATTTTACTTTTCATTTAAGTCTGTTGTTTTAAGAAATCTTGCCATTTTTTTAGTTTTTAAAGAATTTAATTGGTCTAATTTGGTATTTAGTATTATGTGCCAAAGCCACATGACCGGTATTGATTTAGGTGTGTATATGGCTTGCAGTTTTTTTTTTTTTTTTTTTTACGGGGCTGGAAAAAGGATTGTTTTACATTACGGTCTATGGACAAAAATTCTTGAAAGTGTATTAGCGTCTAAGCGGTGCATTTGATTGAGCTCAAATTTAGTATTTATATTATAGACCACCCTCGCACGACCGGTATTGATTTTGGCGTGTATAAGATATACCGAGTGTTTCAAAATAGATGTTAAAGCAATTATCTTTTAAACCTTAAGTGATCGAAAAATATTTTGAATTAGAAATGCTCGTCAAATTATGAGTAGCTTTCAGATATGGCAATTATTTTTACTGGAGGCTGTATGCATATTAGAAGGCGAAATTTAATATTTATACGGTCCCTCTTTTCCTAAACGTATATTTAGAAAAATGTTGTTTTTTGTCTAAAAAGGTAAATTCTATTATTCCATCTATTACTACCCTTACGGCCTTAAAAAATTTTTTTTAGAAATCTACAAAGAATTTCAAATGCATAAAAATGTGAATAAACGTTCATAAGCTCCACCAGTGGCACAGCGCCAGCGCTCTGAACCGGAAGACGGAATGTGCCTGGTTCGAAACCAGGTCGCGTCCGCCGACCTAACCGTTTGGCGTTTTCCATGGTTTTCTCCTAAACTTCGCGTAAATACGGGTTAGGATCCCTTAGAGAGTCGGGCAATCCCGCCCCTGGCCTAGATCCCTAGCGTAGATAATTTCCATTTCTATAAACGTTCATAAATGTTTATTTTTTTGCTAATAAAAATACAATAATGAGTGAAAACCTGTTTCACTGCATAAATATAAAGTTGAGAAATTTTGACAAGAAGTTTTCACTTCTGACGTGCAGTCCTACGACTGAAGTTTTTTTTTTACTTTCCGAACATGTACCATGTAAGGAATGTACTGTCATCATGAAAAAATTCGAATTCGAGATTTGGGTGTATGGACACGTTTTGAGGTCTTCTGAATTCATTTATGCTATTTTTACGAGATGTATGTATGTATGTGTGTATGTGTGTGTGTGTGTGTGTATGTGTGTTTGTGTGTATGTGAGTGAACACGATAGCTCCTGAACAGGGCATGCGATTGAGCTCAAATTGGGTATACATGTTATAAACCACCTTCGCAAGACCGGTATTGATTTGGGTGTGTATAGGACTTACAGTTTTTCTGCAGGGCTACGACAAAGATTTCTTTTACATTATGGCCTATGGAGGAAAATTCTGGAAAGTGCGCTAGCGTTTAAACGGTCCATTCGATGGAGCTCAAATTGGGTATACATGTTATAAACCACCTTCGCAAGACCGGTATTGATTTCGGTGTGTATAGGACTTACAGTTTTTCTGCAGGGCTACGACAAAGATTTCTTTTACATTATGGCCTATGGAGGAAAATTCTGGAAAGTGCGCTAGCGTTTAAACGGTCCATTCGATGGAGCTCAAATTGGGTATACATGTTATAAACCACCTTCGCAAGACCGGTATTGATTTGGGTGTGTATAGGACTTACAGTTTTTCTGCAGGGCTACGACAAAGATTTCTTTTACATTATGGCCTATGGAGGAAAATTCTGGAAAGTGCGCTAGCGTTTAAACGGTCCATTCGATGGAGCTCAAATTGGGTATACATGTTATAAACCACCTTCGCAAGACCGGTATTGATTTTGGTGTGTGTAGGACTTACAGTTTTTCTACAGGCCTACGAATTTACATTATGGCCTATGGGGAGACATTCTTGAAAGTGCGCTAGCGTTTAAACGGTACGTTCGATCGAGCTTCAATTTGGGAGATATGTTTGAATGATTCATCGATTCAAATTGATTTAAATGCTGGGTCATGATCTTAATCGTAAGTGTTCGGAAAGTCGAGTGGAGTCACTCCAGATTTTTTTTTTTTTCAGTTTTTCAAGGTGCGGCGCCCCTCTCCAAATTGCATGCTTGCCTTAGGTTGAAAAATGGAAATAAGATTTAAAATTCAGTGGTGGATCTAAGATTGATTAAAGTGGGGGGGGGGGCGACTAACTTGCAGATAGTAGTGCCGCCGGAAGAAAAAAAGAAATGTTGAGGTAAAAGAATTGGAGGTAAACTGCGCAGACACCAGAAATGGCGCGAAATTAAAATAGATACAGCTTTTAATGACTTTCTCTCTCTGCCTCCATAATCCAAAAATAATAACAATGATAATAGAAAAGGGAGAAAAAGACATCACTCTTCCTTTTTCTCTTTTACAGTTATTTTTATTTTTTATTTATTTATTTTATTTTTTTAAAACACTTGTACTCTTTGCCAGCAAGTCATTAAAACACCGAAATGCATTTCCGTTGTTAAAAAAACGGAAAGTTATTAAAACAGGAGAGTCGACTATTTAGAAGTCAAACTTGGTTTTTTTTTTTTAAGTCAGAAAAATAAAGATTAAAATTTTTGTGTAAAACAGGGGAGAAGTGAAGTTTTGTTGATTTCACTCCGAAGTTATTTCTTAATTTAATTCTCTGCAGGCCATTACAACAGACGCTCAAATAAAAGAAAATCTGGAGTGACTCCACTCGACTTTCCGAACACTTACGATGAAGATCATGACCAAGCATTTCAATAAATTTTAATCGATGAATCATTCAAATATATATACCAAAATGAAGCTCAATCGAATGTATCCTTTAAACGCTAGCGCACTTTCAAGAATTTCTCCCCATAGGCTATAATGTAAAAGAAATCTGGGTCGTAGCCCTGTAGGAAAACTATAAGTCTTATACACACCGAAATCAATACAGGTCTTGCGACGGTGGTTTATAACATATATACCTAATTTGAGCTCCATCTAATGGACCGTTTAAACGCTAGCGCACTTTCAAGAATTTTCCCTCATAGGCCATAATGTAAAAGAAATCTGGGTCGTAGCCCTGTAGAAAAACTATAAGTCCTATACACACCCAAATCAATACCGGTCTTGCGACGGTGGTTTATAACATATATACCCAATTTGAGCTCAATCGCATGCCCCGTTCAGGAGCTATCGTGTTCACTCACATACACACAAACACACATACACACACACACACACACACACATACACACATACATACATACATCTCGTAAAAATAACATAAATGAATTCAGAAGCCCTCTAAACGTGTCAATACACCAAAATCTCGAATTCGAATTTTTTCATGATTACAATACTTTCCTTACATGGTACATGTTCGGAAAGTAAAAATAAGTAAGCAAATGTAGTAGGATCTCCATTTAACGAAGCTCTATTTTGTGAATTGCTCTATTTTGCGAATTTTTCCTGGAACCAAGAATATTTTATGGAATTTCTTCGTAAAGAAACCTCCAAATGGCGAAATTCATTCCCTATTGAACGAAGTTTTTCTTCTAGTTTAGCTTCTTACTTTTTTTCGCCGTTTCTCTAAATATTTCTGAACATTACAGACTTATTTTGTTATTTGAATACATTTCATTTTTATCAGTGGCATTGACCTGGTTTCCCCAGGTGCGTTAACTCACTGAGAGTAGCTGTTAAAAAACAGACAAAATCAACGACTTTTTCAGCATATTAAGGATCATGAGTGCTTAAATTTAATTTAATTTAGTATCACAGGATGGCAGTGTACTCTTAATTTACTTATTATAATGAATACGATAATGGCATTAAAATTCATTCATTTCATCGTAATAGGTTTACTTAACCCTTTAACGCGCAGTGATCCCACTCTGGGAACACCCAACTCTGACGTTTTGACTGTTGCTAGTCACGAAGAATAGATTGGATTTTTATAAAAATAGCTGCGGGTGACCTAGCTCCACGAGAAAGCTTTACTTTTGAGCACGTCATTTCCCGTAAAAAAATGGTCACGATTCTTTTTAACAGCACTGACATCTGTTGAAAAATGGAAGAACGCGAGAACAGTTGGACAGATTGTCCAATGCTGAAAAAAGGGCAGCCTTTGCCATCGCTCGACTTAACTACTAGCAAGATGGCGGACGATCGAAACGTTCATCGCGTGCCACAGATCTAGAGACCCTTTTTTTGACGACAGCTGGCTTTCGATCGTCCGCCATCTTGCTGGTAGTTAAGTCGAGCGATGGCAAAGGCTGCCCTTTTTTCAGCATTGGGAAAGGGTTGCGACTCAAAGGGTTAAAACCAAAAATGCGGTGTCATTTCGAACTGTTTAAAAAATCTTTTTAGTTTCTCCTTGCAGATTTCTTTATGACAAGTAAAAAAAAAAAAAAAAAAAAAAAACGTAAATTGTTATTTATTTATTTTTAAAAAGTGTGATTAACTACTCTTTTTCAATAATATTGAGTGTTTATAAATCTAAAATCAATTTTATGCTGTTCAAAGCATTTACAAGGTAAATCTCTACTTAACGAATTTTCCATAGAGCCACTTTTTTCTGGGATTTAGCGATTTCGTTAAATAGGGGTACGACCGTAATGAAATGGTAACGTACTTATTTTTTTGCACGTTGCGAAATAGTTTACGATCAGAAACGAAAGCCCCCCCCCGTACCAAAGTACCACCGGAGAGGCCTCCCCCCGAAAAATGATATACTACTTTATAATTAGAGTAATTTGATGCATCAAAATAATTGGATTACTTATTTATCTGTAATCTTACGTCTTTAAGCAGTGCTGCAGCGGAGGTGGACCCCAGACACCCCGCGGCTCGGAGGGGCCCTCCGAAGAGTAGGGGCCCCAAAATCTCCAGTACAGTTAAATGTGATTTTTTAGGCACTTAAGCCTAATTTTCAAATATTTCATATTCTACTATCCTGCTTTCCTCTAAATTCACCAGTAAGGGGAAACCCTTTTCAATCTCTAACTGAGGACCCCCAAACGAACTATACTCGGGGCACAGCTAACCTGATAATGGAGGGAATGCTGCAGACCGTGCGATTCCGCCGCTTTCAAATAGTTCTTTCCGTTTGCCCTGCTTTTTACAGAACTAAGACATTTATCAACTATTAAGTGCTAAAGCAAAGTGTATGTTATAACATAATTGCAAATTTATCTTATTTGAATTCAATAATTAAAAGGATTACGAAATTAAGTCAGAAATTAGATGTAACGCCTTCGCAGACGCTTGATCCATGATAGACCTCTTTCGTGTTGGCGGGAATCAGAAATGCAGATTCGCCTTGCGATTGGGTTGCTTTGTGATATTGACAGTCAAATAATTGGAAAGAGAAACGAGTGTCGGAGTGATACATTCGGAAAGTAGTGAAAAGGCTCCTCTAGCCTTCTCCTCTGTTATCAGGTAAGGTTTGCCCCGAGTATAGTCCGGGCCTGATCCAAATACAAATATTTATGCAAGCGAATGAATAGAGCAAACCCACTGTCTCTAATTAATACATCATTACTTTAATTCTTGCGCTCGGGTTAATCCTCGTGTAAAATCTTTAACAATAAAATTGTTAGGCAGATGACAAAAGCGGAAAGTTTTGACTTGTGTATAAGTATTGCTGTAAGGTACGTTACAAATTTTTGACTGTCAACCAGGATTGTTAGCCTTTGGTGAAATAACGGGCTTTTTTGGTAGACAACTGTCTCCGGAAGTCAAAGCACGAAGATAGACAAGATAAGCTCCTTTGCCCAGACTTCATCGCCATACATGGCAAAAGCTGCTTGTGGCGTCTCCCGTATACTTCTTCTTTAACCCATTAACGCACAGTGTTCCCGCTCTGGGAACACCCAACTCTGACGTTTGGACTGTTGCCAGTCACGAAGAACAGATTGGATTTCTATAAAAAAAAGTGGCGGGTGGCAGAGCTCCACGAGAATCCTTTACTTTTTTACCCGTAATTTCCCGTAAAAACGATTATTTTTAACAGCACTGACATCGGCTGAACAATGGAAAAATGCTAGAACAGTTGGATAGATGGCCCCATGCTGAAAAAAGGGCAGCCGTTGCCATCTCTCGACGTAACGACCAATATGATGGCGGACGATCAAAACGTTCATCGCGCGCCACAGATCTAGAGACCCTTTTTTGACGCGGCACAGCCAGCTGTTGTCAAGAAAGGGTCTGTGGCACGCGATGAACGTTTTGATCGTCCGCCCTCTTGCGGGTCGTTCAGTCGAGCGATGGCAAAGGCTGCCCTTTTTTCAGCATTGGGAAAGGGTTGCGCCTCAAAGTGTTAAAGCGTTTGGTGAATACGACCGTCAGTGTTAGACGAAGTTCTGTAGTTAATTTGGTTCTCAATTTATCATTCAGGTAAGCAGTATGGTGCTTTGAAAGTCTGTCATTACAATATTATTTTTGCGAACCTCCTTTCCCACACTTTATATATTTTAAGAGACCCTGGGTTATTCACAAACAAAGGTTGGGAACCAACGACTTAGATGAATAAAACAAGACCAGAAGCAAAGGTTTAGTTCCTTTCTTTACTCTGATTTCAGCAAAACCACTTGGATGCTGTTTTTTTAGGCTAAAACCACAAAAACGTTTAGTATGGTTGGTATGGACACCGTCAAAAACTGTTCATGAGTACCACGGACTTACATTAAGTGGGGTGTTTAGGGGGTCTGGGCGCCCTCTCCCCCTTGGCCCACACTAAAGCGCTCATTTTGGCGGCATAACCACATTTTGTGTCCGTGCCTGAAAGGAGTATAAAGTAAAAATATTTTTTAAATTTCCTATAAATTTAGAAAATTTCACATTATTTTTGTAAACTCTATAATTTAATTAGTAATAAATAAAATTCTGTTATATAGTTAAGTTGATACTTGACTCACTGACTCTGAAACAATTCCGGTCAACACTCCAAGATAAAACTTACCACCTTGACTCTAAAAAGATTAAAAAGTTAAGTTCAAAAAACGCAACAAAATCTCCACCGTTCGTACGATCCCCTTGAATTTTTCGTAATTCTGAATAAAATTAAGAAAACAATTGCACTCCTTTAAAATCTAAAAATCCTCCCTTTGTAAGCGATTTTTCGGTATTTTCAGCCTTATTTTATTTCCGAGAGTTCAAAAAGTGAATCATTTGCGTGACAAGATACTGAAGTCACGGTCATCAGGCTTTGAAAGGGAAATGGCTATTCCAATTCATTTAAAATGATTTTTCTAGATGAACCAGTTTAACTTTTTTTCACAAGTAAAATGATTTCGTCTGCGGGACACATTGATACAGAGCCGACGTTCCCAGTGAAACGAAATCTTTCGAATGCGGAAAGTTTTCGCACGCGTTTAGAAAAACATGAAATTCGATTAAGGTGTATAATAAAAATCTGGAGTGACTCCTCTCGACTTTCCGAACACTTACGATTAAAATCATTACCACGCATTTAAATAAATTTGAATCGATGAATAATTCAAACATATATACCCAATTTGAACTCAATCGAATGCACCGTTTAAACGCTTGCGCACTTTCAAGAATGTCTCCCCATATGCCATTATGCCATAATATAAAAGAAATTTTGGTCGTAGCCCTGTAGAAAAACTGTAAGTCTTATACACACCAAAATCATTACCGGTCTTAAGATGGTGATTTATAACATATATACCCAATTTCAGCTCAATCGAAGGTACCGTTTAAACGCTAGCGCACTTTCAAGAAATTCCCCCCATAGGCCATAATGTAAAAGAAATCTTTGTCGTAGCCCTGTAGAAAAACTATAAGTCCTATACACACCCAAATCAATACCGGTCTTGCGACGGTGGTTTATGACCTATATATCCAATTTGAGCTCCATCGAAAGCTCCGTTCAGAAGCTATCGTGTTCACTCACATACACACAAACACACATACACACACACACACACACATACACACATACATCTCGTAAAAATAGCACAAATGGATTCAGAAGCCCTCAAAACGTGTAAAAACACCCAAATCTCGAAGTCGAATTTTTTCATGATTACAATACTTTCCTTATATGGTACATGTTCGGAAAGTAAAAATTGAAAATGAAGTTATTTATTTTAATTGGACGGTTCTAGCGCCCGTTATAATTGCCTGCACAACGGATTTTATCTTCTAACTGGCTGAAATACCCGTCGTTGACGGGTTAGTAGTGAATGCAAATTTCCAGAATGCAAGAACTTTGGTCAGCATTATAGAAGTACACAGAATGGGTGTAGTATACTGCCAAAAGTAAAGAAAACGAAGTTATCCTTTTTATGTATCGTTAAAATATTACAGGCTAGAGAGTCACTCACTAGTATCATTTCATTCGCTTGAGTCGTCATTATGGGATGCGCGAACGAATATTGAAATAATTTTCGCAAAATCTCAAAATCCAATCAAGATTTTTTAAAAATTCGACGCCTATGTTTTAAGTTGAGTGACCACCTATCATGACAACCAATGTCCTATCATTCGCTTCAGTCGTTTTTACGTTGATGCTTGAACAAAAAAAGCGTCACGGACAGAATGACAGAATGGCAGAACGACAGAATGACAGACAGACAAACTTTTTTTTGAGGGTCGCACCGGATTCCCAGGTGCTTGAAACGGATAGAAATCGCAAAATTTTTGAATTCCAAGAAATGTACAGACAGAAGTCTAATTTTATTTATATAGATTTACTGTAAAGAAGATTCGGTTATTTAAGGTAATTGAAATTTTTTTCAAAATATTTTTAATATTAAAGTTTAATTTCAAATAAATTTTGTAGTATGAACACTCCCCCTCCCATCTGAAAGCTAGAGCAATGCCCGCGATGAGTACCCTATAAAATTCGAGTGCCAGTCCAGCAGACCACGGAAAATACGGCAACCCTACCCATCACTGTCTCGTTCCATTTGGAGGGTGCGTGCCTCCATTTAAAAATTGACGCACATAAATTCAGACAAACTCCTTTTAAAATGCGATACTAAAAGTATAAACTTGCACTCGATCCACCCCGTTCGATGAATGCATCAATAAATGAACACGCAAAAGGGAAACAATAAAACGGAGATTTCGGGCCAGGAGCCGGGTTTTAAACCGGGATAGAGACGTAGGGTGCTCTCATTTTAGAAAGAATATGCCACTTTTTGACTATAAAACTGCTAGAGTATTGTTTTTTCTTTCTTTTCTATTGGAATTTTTGTCGGTTTTGCTTCACCTAAGATCGTCATCGATTTTTTTCCCGTTTAAAAGGGCACGTTCGTTCGGCATCGCTTGAAAATCCTACTATATAGTTAAGCTGATCCTTGGCTTACTTACTCTCTAACAATTCCGATCCGACCACTTCCAAACAAAACTTTTGCCGTCATCCATTCAAACAGATGCAAAAGTTAATGTCTAAAACTGGCATAAAATTTACACCTTTTATGCGATACGCTTGAAATTTTCAATAATCGTGCAAAAGAAATATAGAAAACAATCTGAGCTACTTTAAAGATTTGAAAGTCCTCTCGTTCCCTCCTTTTTAGGCGTTTGTTCGCTCTTTTAAGCTCTATTTTGTTTTCGAGAGTAAAGTAAGTGAATCATTTGGGTGTCAAAATGATCTTTTTCGAGTGAAAATGACGTCACACAATGTTGATTCCAATTCGTTTAAAATAGTTTTTACTGGTAACATGGCTTATTTTTTTTTTCATTAAAATAATCGTCTGCTGAAGCATTTATATAAGAGAAGCTGAGTACACAAAACGAAATCGTTCCAATGCAAAACATTTCTGCAGATTTCTAGAAGAACATGAAACTCGATTTCTGTCTATAATAAAAATAGGAAGTTAACCCATTTATGCCTAGCGTCCCTTTTTTGGGACGGCATTTTCGCTATTAGTCGAAAACGTTATTTATTTTTCCTAGCCTTTATTCATGAGTATTGAGCCTCAACTCTACAAAATATTTTAACATGACCCAGTAGGATGTTGATAATTCGATTTTTATGCATCATGATTTTAAAAGAAATCATCCCTTGTTCAAGAAGTTGACGTCAGAAATGTATCTATTATTTCTGTTATCACTAAAAATCGAAGAAAGTCGCAAAAATATCCAGGCACAAATGGGTTAATTATTTTAAGTAGACGAAGATTAAATACATTGAGTGTACACATATTTTAGTCCACATATGGGCAGCGGGCCGGATGTGGCCCGTCACTACTTTGGGTCCGGCCCTCGGAAGATATCAAAACCCGTATAAACCATTCAAAATCCGATATAAATACCAATTATACGACCCGCGACTTCGCTAACATCTTGAAGTTTGGCCCGCGACTTCGGTAACTTCCTAAAATTTGGCCCGCAACTTTTCAAAGGTTGTCCATACCTGCTTTAGTCAAATGTTCTTTCTAGCAACCGTTGTAATTGCCTCCACAACGGGCTTGTCACTTCTAGTCTAGAAGTCAAACGAAAATCTGTTTGCCTGTCTGTCTGTATCGCATACAAACCCACGCCGTTTGACCTATCGTCTTGAAATTCTATGAGCGACCACCTCTTTTAACCGACTCCCTCCTGCAATGACAATTTTTAAGGCAGCTATTTTTTTACCTAAAAAAATCCTCTAGAAGAGACCGCACAACCCTCTCGAAGCGACCGGATCAAGTTCCCCGTCCGAAAATTTTCTAACATTTTTTCTGAAAGTAATCAAAAACTGATAGCCCAAGAGGATAGTTTCTTACCCCTTTAATGCACGTCGGTTACGCCATGAAACCACCTTATTTCATCGCTTCCCCTGCTAATCGGGAAAAAAAAATCTGTTTGAAGGGTCCCAATGCTGAAAAAATGCCGCCGTTGTTGTAGTTAACTCTTTAGAGCATAGTGGTATGAAAAACATACTACATATTCACGCTTTTTCTAAGTCATTAAATGTTAGCATAATTTGATTACCAATTTTTATTTAAACATTTTACCACTGAACCGGCAAGTACATAAAAAAAATGTACTTGCCGATAAAAATTATAGAATAAGCTTTTTCTAAGCCAGTACCAATTGTTATTCAACCACTGTATCAGTAATTACTGAAAAAAAAATGCTGTTTTCATTGAAAATATAAATAATTTTGCGCTGTGGATGAAACAATATTTTCTGCAACAAAGAGTTAAATGGATTGATTCAACGTCTGCACTTTTTCAGTGCTGGGCAGTCTACGCAGTTGCTCTTCTATATTGATGAGAAAATGCTTACGCTTCAAGGGCTTAATACAGTATAAAATTGAAGGAACACGGAAAATAATCGAAATCTAGAAATTAACCCATTTATGCCTAGCGTCCCTTTTTGAGGACGGCATTTTCGCTAGCATTCGAAAACGTTATTTATTTTTCCTAGCCTTTATTCATGAGTATTGAGCCTCCACTCTACAAAATATTTAACATGACCCAGTAGTATGTTGATATTTCAATTTTTATGCATAATGATTTTAAAATAAATCATCCCTTGTTCAAGAAGTTGACATCAGAAATTTATCTATTATTTTTGTTATCAGTAAAAATCGAAGAAAGTCGCAAAAATATCCAGGCACAAATGGGTTAATACATCAATTACAATATAAATATTGATTAAATGCTAAAAAAAATGAAAAGGGACACTGAATTGTCAATATATTTAGGAATACGAGTGGGACATGCATTCCTATTCATATAAATACTGGTTAGGACCCCTTAGAAAGACCACCCGGAGACAACATATTAATGCAAAGCCTATTTATCCCATACATGCATTTGAAACTACCTGCAGGACATATGTGTCCTAGTGGTAGCGAAAGGGTTAAGCGGAAATATCAAAGAACAAGAGGGGGGGGGGGCAGTGACTTGGAGGTTAAGAACCTGTCCTACTCCACGCTATTTGCCAAGGCGTATGATTCATTTTTTCGAATGCTTTTATTAACCCATTTATGCCTGGCGTCCCTTTTTTGGGACGGCATTTTCGCTATCAGTCGAAAACGTTATTTATTTTTCCTACCCTTTATACGCGAGTATTGAACTTCAATTCCACAAAATATTTTAATATGGCCAAGAAGGATGTTGACATTTCAATTTTTATATACATAACGATTTTAAATGAAATCATCCCTTGTTCAAGAAGTTGACATCAGAAATATATCTATTATTTCTGTTATCAGTAAAAATCGAAGAAAGTCGCAAAAATATCCAGGCACAAATGGGTTAAGTGGTGAAATAAAAACATGTTAGTTTGTGTGTGGGGAAGGGACACAGCACGCATTCATTCGAGGTATCGAAATTTTTGAGCTATCAAAATAGTATAAAAATTCATCGATGTTTTCTGCTGTACCTTTGACTTCGAATTACCGAGGTTGTACTGGATATTTACAAAACGGTAAAATCCTTTTCTCTTTTTCCTATTGCGGTTTTTTATTTCCTAGTCCAAAGTACAAGGAAATATTGCAATCGCCATTTTTTTTTCGGCCACTTTTATCAAATCGATCATTTTTCAGAGATAATATATTTTTCGATACCATTCTGTTTCATACTATACCTGTTATGACTCTGAAACCCAATTTAGCCAATTCCCCAGTCCTTCATCTACCACCCTTTGTGGGGGGAGGGAATAAAAAGCTATAACTCATTCGAAATCTATTAAATATGCAAATTTTCTGACAGCTCGGTGCAAATTGGCTTGGCACGGATCCCTGGAGATTCTTTGAAAAACCTCACTTTCTTTTTATTTTTTAATTGTCTCTTCCATTTTCATGAAAAACGATGGTCGCCACTTAAAAGTTTCTTTTTATTCTTCAACAACGCTGTAATTCTTTTTTATTTCGTACTTCTGTCGTGCGAAACAGATTTATATTTCATACTTACTTATTTCTTTTACGAAACTCCCACCAGAGGGCCGTGAGCTGTTGAAACAGGGAACCCAAGAGCTTTTCTCTTTCAGTTTCATTCATTTATTTTCCTCTGCTTTTTCTTGCGTCGGAACTTGTTGAAGAGGTTCGCAAAAAATAAAATATCTGGAGTGACTCCACTCGACTTTCCGAACACTTACGATTAAGATCATTACCAAGCATTTAAATCAATTTGAATCGATGAATAATTCAAACATATATACCAAATTGAAGCTCGATTGAATGTACCGTTTAAACGCTAGCGCACTTTCAAGAATGTCTCCCCATAGGGCATAATGTAAAAGAAATCTTTGCCGTAGCCCTGTAGAAAAACTGTAAGTCCTATACACATCCAAATCAATACCGGTCTTGCGAAGGTGGTTTATAACTTGTATACCCAATTTGAGCTCAATCGAATGGACCTTTTAAACGCTAGCGCACTTTCCAGAATTTTCCTCCATAGGCCATAATGTAAAAGAAATCTTTATTTTATCCCTGTAGAAAAACTGTAAGTCCTATACACATCAAAATCAATACAGGTCTTGCGACGGTGGTTTATAACATGTATACCCAATTTGAGCTCAATCGAATGTACCGTTTCAACGCTAGCGCACTTTCCAGAATTTTCCTCCATAGGCCATAATGTAAAAGAAATTTTCGTCGTAGCCCTGTAGAAAAACTGTAAGTCCTATACACACCAAAATCAATACCGGTCTTGCGACGGTGGTTTATAACCTATATACCCAATTTGAGCTCAATCGTATGCCCCGTTCAGGAGCTATCGTGTTCACTGACATACACACAAACACACATACACACACGCACACACATACACACATACATACATACATCTCGTAAAAATAGCATAAATGAATTCAGAAGACCTCAAAACGTGTCAATACACCCAAATCTCGAATTCGAATTTTTTCATGATTACAATACTTTCCTTACATGGTACATGTTCGGAAAGTAATGAACAAACGAGGAATGCTTCAGTAAAAAACGCGGCGTTCAGATAGTCCCTTTTGTTGAAACGACCGCAGAGCTTGTTACCGTGGGATGACTTATCGTTGCTTACCTCCTCTTTTTCTTAACAATAACCTCTGCAATCTCACTGTTCAAAGTCGCTCAGCTTGGCAGTCACTATATTCTTTCGCAGAATTTTAAAATTAAACATATTTTATGGCGACAGATTTTTTTTTACCAAAAACAGGCCTACACCATGGCCGAGTGGATAAGATACTGGACATGGTAGACTGACAAAGTGTGAAGGTTCCGTGTTCTGGCCTAACGCGGAGCTGTCGATCTAAAGTGTGAAGAAGCTAATGCTGAATTATTTTCGGCAGTACAGCAGGTAGACAAGGATAAGAAGATGATGTAATATTCTCATTTTTTGCGTCGTGTTTACAGCAAATAACACACATACCACTCCGTCCAACAGAGTAACTTATTACTCTGTATTTTTATTGAAAAATACTAAATTCTTACAAAGCCATGGGCGCCGGCAGAATATTTCCCAGGGGGGGCAAAGACTACTTCAGCGTATTTTTACCATGTTGGAAAAAGCAAAAAAGCAAGGGAAAACACTACAATACAAAAATCTGGAGTGACTCCACTCGACTTTCCGAACACTTACGATTAAGATCATGACCAAGCACCTTAAATAAATTTTAATCGATGAATCATTCAAACATATATGCCAAATTGAAACTCAATCGAATGCACCGTTTAAACGTTTGCGCACTTTCAAGAATTTCTCCCCATATGCCATTATGCCATAACATAAAAGAAAGTTTTGTCATAGCCCTGTAGAAAAACTTAAGATTATACACATCAAATCAATATAGGTCTTGCGCGGTGGTTTATAACATATATACCCAATTTGAGCTCAATCGAATGTACCGTTTAAACGCTAGCGCACTTTCAGAATGTCTCCCCATAGGCCATAATGTAAAAGAAATCTTTGTCTAGCCCTGTAGAAAAACTATAAGTCCTATACACACCAAAATCAATACCGGTCTTGCGACGGTGGTTTATAACATATATACACTATTTGAGCTCAATCGGAATGTACCGTTTAAACGCTAGCGCACTTTCAAGAATTTCTCCCCCATAGGCCATAATGTAAAAGAAATCTTTGTCGTAGCCCTGTAGAAAAACTATAAGTCCTATACACACCAAAATCATTACCGGTCTTGCGACGGTGGTTTATAACTATATATCCAATTTGAGCTCCATCGAATGCCCCGTTCAGGAGCTATCGTGTTCACTCACATACACACAAACACACATACACACACACACACACATACACACATACATCCATACATCTCGTAAAAATAGCATAAATGAATTCAGAAGACCCTCAAAACGTGTACAATACACCAAAATCTCGAAGTCGAATTTTTTCATGATGACAATACTTTCCTTACATGGTACATGTTCGGAAATTAAAAAGCAAGGGGGGGGGCATTGTTCCCCCTTGCCCTATGCATAGGATGTCAAGGTGGAAGGGTAGAGCTGCAAATTTTACTACCGCTTAGATGTTCCACTGGAGCTCAAGTGATCACTTTTAGGAGCGAAGCAATTAGACTGAGCCCACAAACGTAGTGATGCATCGCTAACAAAATGCACCAACAATTACAAAGATAGGCTCACACATCCGAAGTGTGGTTAAGAATAAATCAGTGTATTTATTTTTAAAAGTCCAAACAATTAGGCGCAAAAATTTAAAAAAGGTTACCAAATCGTGTGAACGTCAATGAAGAAAATCGCCAAGATCCAAGAGTGAGAAATTGCTGGCTTTAGCAAAAATTGAAAGCCTCGCCTAAAGAGTTAGCAACTGCAACAAGGAAAACATTCAAACATTCAAACATTCAAACATTCAAGGAAAACATTCATTTATTTTCCTCTGCTTTTCCTCTGCGCATTGAGCGGATGTGAGGGGCTGTATATGCACCGTGTAAAATATGGGACTGGGGTTATATTCAAGTGCCGAAAAATCAATATGTGATGACGGCATCACATTAAGGGTCTCTGGTTTTGGTCAGTTTTCTCCAGATGGAACGTGAACATACGTTAGAATACCTTAAGAAGTCCTCCAACCAAGAAACGCCCTTGCCCCCCCCCTATAGGCCATAACACAAAACAACTTCACCAATTAATTCCCGCTCTGTTTTCGCATACAGACGTTATTTGGATTAAAAATGACGATTCAGGATAATTACATTATTTTATGAACTAAAAGTCAACGCCTGTGGTGGAGGTAATGACAACGGTCGCTACAAAAAGGCATATGTCTAACATACGTCTACAAATGTCAACAAAAGGAAAATATAACTACACTCAATATATTTCATCTTCGTCCGCCTAAAACAAATAAGTTCATATTCAGTTTTTATTATGTATACCGAAATCGAATTTCATGCTCTTCTGGGAACGCGCGGAAACTTTTCGCAGTTGAACGATATCGTTTTGTGTACGCAGCCATTCTTATATCCATGCAGACGATTTATTTGTGAAAAAAAATTAAACCACGTAATCTGGAAAAACTATTTCAAACGAATTGGAATCGCAATTGTATGACGTTATTTTCACTTAAAACAGATAATTTTGCCCCGCAAATGATCGGAAATAAAATGGAGCTGAAAAGAGCGAAAAATGGCTTAAAAGTGAGGAAACGGGTGGAATTTTAGATTTTCAAAGTTGCGCAGATTGTTTACGGTATTTTTATACATGATTATGAAAAATTTCTCATAATCTAGCTAGGGGGTCTAAAGCCCCCTAGCCCCCTCTCCGGCATCGCTGCCACACGAAGTCTTTTATTGCGACGCTACAGCGTTCGTTGGCATCCTTTGATTTTAATTCGTGCCAAAATTCTTTCCGACAAAGAAAGTTAAAAAAAAAATAGAAAAGATAGAAAGAAATGTAAAGCAGGAAAGCAGTTTCTGTCGCCGTGGCATGCATTATAGGGGCCCCTCGAGAATTCGAGTCTGCGAAAATAATTGGGGAGTCTGGGGCCCTAATGCCATGAAGAGGAAGCGATAAGGCGCGTTGACCGAGCAATTCCTTCCGTTATTGTTTGCAGGAGGAATGTCGGGAGTGAATCCCCAGAAGTATTAGGAAGAAGCGCATATATATATACTTTCTCGGCAAACGGGAAATTGGAAAAAAAGCGGGTCATCGGATAGAAGTTAGGAATCGCTTTTGGAGTCACTGGGCTCGTTTACATGTGTAAAAATGCGGAGTAAATCCCGGGACTTACACTGCTTTCTACCCCGCTTCCCCTACTTAGGGGGGAAAATGGGGGGTAGAAAGATTCCTGGTCGAAAAGAGGGTTAATGCAGAGTCAATCCCGCTTTCCCATGATGCATTGCGAGATTTTCCCAGTACTCCGCTTTAACCCGGGATTTTCCATTTTCACATGTAAACGGGCTTACTGTCTTTCGAAAGCGGGGGACAGACAACGTGCGTTACATTGCCCTCGAGTTATGACTCCTCGAATTCCGTAGAAACGTACTGAATCGATGATGCTCTACAACTTTGTAAATCGCGCCGTTTCTCCATTTGGTACCGTTTTCGAGATAGGAATGATAACTTCTGCAGTTTTCTACCAGGTGGCGCCGTAGACGGTTTCGTTCAGTAGCGCATGGCTACTTTAACATATCTAGTTATTAGGGATGGACGCGAGACGAAAAATGGGTGTCTCGCGTCTCGCAAAACAGCCGAAAAGCTTGTCTCGTCCCGCAAAAATCCCTATATCATAATGTTAAATATTTTTGTCTCGTCTCGCAAAAAAGCTGTAAATCTCTGTCTCGTCTCGCAAAAAGTCGTCTCGCCTCCATCCCTACTAGTTATCACTTTTATGAATATAGCGGAAGCCGCTATAGTCCTAAGTTAGCAGGGCAGGAAGAGACTTTAGTGGGCATACTAGGGGTAGATCCAGGAATCCAGGTTTTCCAGGGTCCCATTTTTGTGAAAATCGCTTAATTTTGTGAATTTTCTTATCAGTTTTAATAAAAGCCACTTTTTTGTTAAATTAATGGATAAAACAGACTAAAATGTAGGGTAAAATGCCAACGAAGGGGCCATTTTAATCGATTGTAATTTTGCGAAAGGTCCACAAAACGGCTCTAATTTTTGTCTGTATTGACCAATGCATATTGTTTATATAAATATATATATATATGTATATATATATATATATATATATATATATATAAACTCGGGTGTTCAAGCCTCGTCAGGGGGAGAACCCCCTGAAGCCCCCTCATTCTTCAGTTTCATGATTGCCATACTAAAACGATATTAATGGACTATGTCATTTTATCTCTTCTCTTTCGCGTATTTCGCCTGGTCACCCTATGTTGAAATGTTTACGATTGTAACCTACTGATAGAAAAATGCATGTGAAGCCTATTAGTCTAAGAGCCAGAGAACGCCAGACCTTCGTCATAGTATAAAAGCTGAAACTTTCTCTGCGCATACACCCCAACAGAGGTAGGAACCATCGGCCACTCTCAAGTTTGGAGGATCGTGGCTTTGGCAGGTATCAGGTGGCAAAGGTATATAAAATGGCAGAAAATTTTCGTCATTTCATAAAGCTTCATTTTTTTATAGGTTCTTCTTCGCAGTACTAGAAATCGCTAGATCCCTTGCCAGACACTTTTCCATCGTGGCAAACCCCCGCCAGACAATCTCAAAGTCATGGAAAACGTCATTCTATGACGAGCGCGCTGCAGCATCGTAAGAAAGTTCAAAGTAGCAGTATAAAATGGGCTTGGCACTTTGTGACAGCTGGACGTACTTCGTCGCGGGAGTTTACGAACACAACCGTTTTCCATGACTCCGGTTGACTTTGAGGTTGTCTGGCGGGGGTTTGCCACGATGGAAAAGTGTCTGGCAAGGGATCTAGCGATTTCTAGTACTGCGAAGAAGAACCTATAAAAAAATGAAGCTTTATGAAATGACGAAAATTTTCTGCCATTTTATACACCTTTGCCACCTGTTTGTTACATGCCAAAGCCACGATCCTCTAAACTTTAGAGTGGCCGATGGTTCCTACCTCTGTTGGGGGGTATACGCAGAGAAAGTTTCAGCTTTTATACTATGAGGAAGGTCTGGCGGCCGCTGGCTCTTGCTCTATATTCTACAGCTTACGAAATAATGTAACAATAGATGAAAGCTGTAGTGAACTAATAGTATTTAAATATATGTAAAATTATGTCGCATACTTTTATGTCGCACTTTTGGGACACATTTTCAATAAAGGGGGTGGGAGATAAAATGACATAGTCATTAATTTATACATATGCATGCTTTAAACATAGTATCTCCTGCTTTTTTAAAGTCGGCAAATAAAATAGTCATATTGGTCGCAGCGGTCAAGGTTATGCCCGGAAAGTGCAACCGGACACTGGAGAAAAAGAGTGCTCCTTTCAAATTAAGAGTATTGATACTTTCACCTAAGTACAGTTATTGCACTCTAAAAAAGAAATTATCACATTGAATTGACTTTGGATGCAACAAATATTGTTGCAGAAATACTCTGCTGATTTCTGGGTTCGTAGTTCTAAAGTCCAGTAGGTGTAGAAAGTTCTAGTAAAGAGTCCATTTGCCGGTATGGAACATAACTCTATTGCTTCTAGAACTTAGTCGAACCATCAGCAGTACAAAATTCACAGTCACAATCAGACAGTAACGAGCCTATAACCGTCCGCTCAGTACAGAAGCTTTCACAAATGCTACATTTCTCACACAAAACAAACACTTCCACAGGCAAAATTCGTTGTTCAATGGGGGGGAACCCCCAGGGTAACGAGCTTATAACGTCAGCTCAGTCCGAAGCTTTACATCAAATGGCATAATTTCTACACACTAAATAAAAAACACTTCCACAGGCAAAAATTCGTTTGAAATATACGAGCGATATCGTAAACAGTCCCTCGAGACTCTGCAATGAAGAATTGACACACAACACTGAAAAACAAAGCTTCAAAAAGGCAAGCGAAAATACCGCTTCTATAGCACAATTCACAGCGCAATACAGCAAACACACTGAACGCATGCTCGGTTAGAAAACTGAAACTGCGGTCTCTCTGCCACGTATTAATAGCTGTCGCTGAAGTCAAAAGAAGGTTCTCAAAGAATGTATTCCCCGAAGACTCCAGATAAAGCGGCACTTTTGATTACGTCACAGAAGAGAAATAGGCTATTAATATTAGGCTATTATGTAATGCTAATGCAGTAAAAGCAACTTTAAAGGCCCCATTTTAAAAATCGCGCCAAATATCCGAAATATCGCCCAATTGGGTGCCAAAAATAAGTCCCCAAAAGTGAGGCCACGAAGCTCTAAGATAGCGGTTCTCAACCTTTTAACGTCGCCGCCCCCCAATATAGACTAACATAAGGTGGCGCCCCTCCCCCGCCCCCTCACATTTTTCAGCATACATTGTGTTTAATCTTTAACAATGAACATTGAGTCGAATTTTCTGACAAAATAATGTTATCAGTCAAGTTCGAATGAACATTTTAAGCGGAAATGGATATATTTTTCAGTAAAAATGAGAATAAATAGGATGATTTTTTTTTTAAACATGCATCACTACTTGCTCTTTGGTTTTTCTCGCCCCCCCCTTTGGGGGTCACGCCCTACAGGTTGAGAAACGCTGCTCTAAGCATCAATATTTCTCGATATTTCTAGAAATTGCTATACAAACCAGTAGGGAAACCTGAATCTCCGTCTCGTTCTAACTGACCGATTTGGATGCAGCAGAATGCAAAATTTAACTATTAGACTCTTCGATTACGAATTTTAAACTATTTTTAACAGGCAGGAGGAAGAACGGAACGAAAACTCATAATAATATTACTAAAGAACTTTTTCAATTATAAACTATGTCCAAACTCTCGTTTCAATGCCGCAATTTAACGATTACCAAATTTTTAAAACTAGCACGAACTATCCTCTTCGATAAATTCACCGATGAAGCTCTTTCTCAACAGCAAAACAAAACATTGCTAAATAACGGGAGAGGTGGGGGAGGGAGGTAGAAGCAAACGATTACCCCCCCCCAAACATATCCCTTTATAATGACAAACATTTTAATTGTCTGACATATGAAACATTGAACGCTTCCAGTTTAATAGCCGGCCTGGGGTGCTGTAATTACGGCCTATTTATTATGTTTATTTTCTCATTCTGGCGAGTGAAAGGGGGAGAAATTTTCCATCGAAAGAGGGGTGATTCAGTTTGCTCCCCCTCCCCCCAACTCATTCGTGTATTAATTTTAATCGGTACAGTTATCTCATACAATTAAATCCTAGAGTAAGCAAAGTTTGAAGCTGACGGGCTATTATGTAGGTGTGTCTGTCATAGCATCATAAGCGTAAAGTTTTCAAAATTATTGGGGGGCCCGGGCCCCACAACCACATATATTCACGTCAGTAGCATAGCCAAGGGGGGTCATAACCCCCCATGAGGAATTTTTTGCCATACAAAATGTATATTCTTCACTCTCTTATCATACACACTTATACATATATGTGAGTTGCAAAAGTCGTAACCCCCCCCCCCCATTGAAAAATTTCTGTCTATGCCACGGATTCACGTACATATAACTTACTCATAGCTGCCAACTACTACGGAAGATAATGAACCACTTTTTCTACATGATTTTTCGGCTTAAAATAGAGCAAAATTTTTGTGCTGCGCGTACGAGCTGGTTACTATTTTGAAAAAAATAATTAAAAAATATATTGTTTAGAAAAAGTGGTTCGTTATATTCCGTAGTAGTTGGCAGCTATGACTTACAATATAAAAGTGTCAATTATTGGAGGCGCTCGATCTCTATGGGTCCATAGAATTCTACACCTATATAAGGTAAGTATCCATGTTAGTATCTTCCTACCCTGTTATAAGTTAAAAATAGAAGCAAAATAAAAAATCTATAGGAGGAAAAAAAAACGTTTTCGATGAGAGAGTGCATTTTAGACACATCTGAAATTTTCTTCATTTCATACATTACATTGAATTATCTTATTTTAATGAACCAGAGCCTGGCGAGGGCAGCTAATAGTAACATTTTGTGTTACATGGCAATGAATACTAAATCATGATTGAAATCAAACGAAGAAAATTTTTAAAAGTCCAAGTAAAGGTTTTTTTAAACGTTTGTAAACGCGTGAATACTTTTTTTTATGTTGGTATAAATTAGTTTTCTGTATTGAGTGATAAATTATTGGGTGGGTTCAGTCCCTATTCACAATTTATTGGGGGGGCTCGAGCCCCACGGGCCCATATAACTCTACGCCTATGCATAGCATCGATACGTGTGATCGCAGACCTACCACTTTTTGTATACAGCTTCACTAGGGCAGGCCCTAACACACCTCGAAGCAATTTTTTCGAAATTCGAATCAGATTATTTTAATGTTTTATGCGCTCTTTGTCATTTTTTTTCTAGCCCAATACGCAATAACGTACACACTAAAAAATAACGGAACAACTACTGGAAACTTTCCGTAAAATTTTACGGAAATTCTCCGTTTATATCCGGACAATTTCCGTACATCAAGGGTCAGCGCCTCTCTGGAACGGAATTTCTACTGGAGTTTACAGGAATAAAGCTCCGTAAATGTACGGAAATAGTACTGGCGTCTCAGCTGCGGTACTTTTTCCGTATTTCTGCGGAAATTATTTTTACAGTGCAGGAATCACACTTGCAGTAAAACGGTATTGGCATCATCAGACAGAGGAGAAATTTTCTTTTAGAAACAGTTTCTTCTCACCATGTAACGTAATTTGTAGATTTTAAGAATTTTTAAAGAAGATCACTTTTGACGAAAGTTTTCGTAAAATAATCTTAAAACTGTTGCATCTTTAATCCTATCCGTCATAAATTTTTGATATTTCGAGAAATAACGAAACAATCATATCACTCTCTTTTAAGAAAAACGGGGGGAAATATAAGTTAGGAGATTTTCTACGAATTTTTAAGTAGGACTTTGAATTCAATAGCAACTGCTTAAAAATTTCATTAGCATTCTTGACACTGAGTTTGCGGTGTCTTTGCCACGGAAATATCGAATAATCGGGCGTTTAAAAAAATATAACTATTTTCAAACGTGAGTCCGAATTTTCGTTAGTGATATCTACGTCATATTGATGTAACGAGTTTAAAACCTTTCGTCTAAAAATTGAGAATTATATCCTGAAAAGTATCAGAAATATGAAGATAAATGTATGATGACTTAAACCACTGCTCAATGGCTGTCAAAGGGAAAAAATCAGATCGAATGATTTCGTTTCAGCGGTCATACAAAAATTATGAATGAAGAAAACAGTGTTTACACTCTTGCAATAAATGGTTGCATTGGCATTAATGTTATAACCCCATTTTGTTAATACCAACAATAATAGATAAATTTCTGATGGCAACTTCTTGAACAAGGGATTATTTCTTTTAAAATCATTTTGTATAAAAATTGAAATGTCAACATTCTGTACTTGGTCATGTTAAAATAATGTGTGGAGTTGAGGTTCAGTACTCGTGAATAAAGGCTAGAAAAAATAAATAACGTTCTCGTCTGACAGCGAAAATCACTCCATGTGTAACTTAATTATTTCTTAGAAATAATAGACCCCCATTTAAGTTTTTTTTTCCCGGCTGAACACATGCAAATCCATTTCACACCTGAACCCCCTTCGAAGACGTTTTTGCTGCCTCACACCGCACGATGCATCGGGGAGAAGCGAAGCTCCCAGGCGACGCACTTCACGAAAGTTTCCGGTTTCCCTTTTTCTAGAAATTTATTCTTTCTTTTATATTTTCATCGTTCCTTCTTTGAAACTTTTTTTTTTTTTTGTTTGTTCTTTCAACATGAAATAATAGGAGGAAAAATTTCGCGGAAAATAATTCGGGATTAAAAAAAAAAAATATATGAGATGGTTGTAGTTTTTTTTGGCGACTTATTGACTAGAATTGTTTTGCGTAATAATATAGACTGGGCGCGTCTGTAGCCATTATTGTATGTCACGCTTAGCCCCGTAACGGTCGTATTATTTTCAAGAAAACGGTTCTAAAAGTGACTACTTTTTTTTATTCCAGAAAAGTGTATAAATATTAGTGCATGTACACTATAGGTATTCATTTTAAGGTTTTGGACCTTATTTGAGCTCGAAAGAAAAAAATAATTACATTTATAGGAAAAGCCAACATTGAGGGTTATTGTGACGGAATGTACGTTTTCTAGTCAGCAGGGAATCGTTAAAAATACAGGTTTCAAACACTCAAGGAGAATTTTATGAAACTAACTAGGTTAAATAAATCAATATTTGTAAGGTTTTCTTTAAGTGAAACCTCCCTGAGCGTCCACCCCACCGTAATATTTGGCCGCTCAGAGGAAGGGGGGTGAACGCTCTGAAGGGTTTTATTGACTATTATAGATATAGATAATTGCTATAATGCGTATTATAAACAAGTTTTACAGATATTCCTTATTTAAAATGAAATTTAAAACTTATGCAAAAAGAAAATAGTACTTTATTGAATTCTTCCTTATATATATTTTTTTTTTAAAGTATGCAATTTGTGTCTGTTTTAAGTTTTTACTTTTCTCTGAAACAACCATTTTTTCAAGTTCGTTTTTTACTTTAAAAAGCAGATCTCTAACCGCTTCGAAACTTTCGATAATTTCATCGGTTTTCCCTAATGCCGCTTGTGCTGAAAGTTTAGCTTGCTCGCCATCCCAAACATCGGGAAATTCCGTCAGGGACGGAATTAATGCCTGAAAGGCACCAAAATTCATTTGTAAAAACGTTTATAGACACAAACATACTGTTTAGTTAATTTACATCAACCTCAAATTAATTTTACATTTGGTTAAAAGGATTTGAAACACGCTCACCTTCGACAGACTCCTGACCTTGAGTTTTTCCTCTCAAAATTAAAGCACGGAGTGACTAGAATTTCCCTAAAACTGAGATGGGTGATCCCACTCGGTGGCCGTTTAGAGGGGTCGGGTGGTCGGTGATAGAGGTTATTTTAGCATTAGGTCTATGATTTGAAAAATCCGTGCCATAAAAAATTGGCCGTTTAGTGAGGTGGCCGCTATACAGGGGTGGCTGCTAGGAGAGGTTTCGCTGTATATATATTTATTTTAAGGCTTAGGAAATTTTTTGAGCGCGAAAGAGAAAGAAAAAGGAGGTTACATTTCTAGCAAAAGCCAACATTTAGGGTTATTGTAAGTGAATGTGTAAGAAGAGAATCATTAAAAAAATATGTTCTAAGCACTCAAGGAGAGAATTTTATTCAACTGACTTCGCGTAAAAATCCGATGCGACCCTCAAAAAAAAGTTTGTCTGTCTGTCATTCTGTCGTTCTGTCGTTCTGTCATTCTGTCCGTGACGCTTTTTCTGTTTAAGCATCACGTAAAAACGGCTGAAGCGAATGATATGAAATTGGGTGTCATGATAGGTGGTCACTCAACTTAAAACATAGGCGTCGAATTTAAAAAAAATCTTGATTAGATTTTCAGATTTTGCGAAAATCCTGTCAAACTGCGTAAATTTGTGTTCAAGCATCACGTAAAAACGACTGAAGCGAATGATACGAAATTGGGTGTCATGATAGGTGGTCAATCAACTTAAAACATAGGCGTCCAATTTTTAAAAAATCTTGATTGGATTTTGAGATTTTGCGAAAATCCTGTCAAACTGCGTAAATTTGTGTTCGCACATCACGTAATAACTGCAAAGGTGAAAAAATGATATTGGGTGAAATGATAGGTGGTCACTCACCTTAAACTATAAGCATCTAATTTTAAAAAATCGATCCGATTTCGAGATTTTGCGAAAATCGTTTAAAACTGAGTGAATCTTTGTTCCCGCATTACGTAATAACGACTCAAGCGAATGATATGAAATTGGGTCACATGATAGATGGTTGCTCAACATAAACTATAGGTATCCAATTTTTTAAACATTTTCATTAGATCTTGAGATTTTGTGAAAATTATCTAAAAATACGTTTATATTTCTTCAAACATCGCGTAATAACAACTAATACGAATGATACGAAATTGAGTGATAGGATAGGTAGTTGCTAATCTTAATTTATAGGCGTTGGATTTTTAAAATATTTTGATTACATTTGGAGATTTTGCGAAAATCGTTTTAAAATGCTGACATTTTGTTCCAGCATCACGCAATAAAGACTGCAGGGAATGAAACGAATTTGGGTGACAGGATAGGTTGTCACTCAACTTGAATTCTAGGCTTCCAATTTTTCAAAGATGTTGATTAGACTTTGAGATTTTGCGAAAATTATTTCTATATTCGTAAATATTCGTTCGCGCATCACATAATTACGACTCAAGCGAATGAAATTATATAACTTAGTAACTCTCTTAACCTGTAATATTTTAACAATCCATGAAAATGATAACTTCGCTTTCTTTACTTTGGCAACATACTCCATCCATTCTGTGTACTCCTACAATGCTGACGAAAGTTCTTGCTTTTTGGAAATTTGCATTCACTAACTTGTCAAGGACGGGTACTTCAGCTAGTAAATAAATATTTGTAAAGTTCGCTGTAATTGCACAATGCCTATCACCAATACACGTATAGGAGTACTGCTACCTTTTGTTTAAAAAATAAACTACCTCGAAATTAAGTTAAAAATAGTCTGGTAGTGCCATCTGTTGAGTGAAATTAGATATTAAAAAAAATGCGTGCATAGTTATTGAAATGCTCTTATCTAGCGCATTAACATTTAAACACTCTTGCTCGAAATTATCACGGGCACGCGAAACGTAGGGAGAAAGCACAGCCAGTGATTTTGAGGGGAGCGAGGCTTAAAGGGTTACAGGAAGCCTGGTTCAGTATATTTTCACTAAGTATGTATCGATTATCTGTATCATCTGTATGGGCTTAATTCGGTTATTTTGCTTATAAATACGGAACCTGTTGCATGCACTGGCGTAAATAGTGATGTAGCATTGGGGGAAGGGGGGGAGAGCAAAATGTTTCCTATAGCAGAAAATATTTTTAAACAAGTGATTTGCCGGGTGCGCCAAAAGTTCGTTACAAATTTAAAAAATCTGGAGTGACTCCACTCGACTTTCCGAAAACTTACAATTAAGATCATGACCAAGCATTTTAATAAATTTTAATCGATGAATCATTCAAACATATATACCCAATTGAAGCACGATCGAATGTACCGTTTAAACGCTAGCGCACTTTCCAAAATTTTCCTCCATAGGCCATAATGTAAAAGAAATCTGGGTCGTAGCCCTGTAGGAAAACTGTAAGTCCTATACACATCAAAATCAATACCGGTCTTGCGAAGGTGGTTTATAACATGTATACCCAATTTGAGCTCAATCGAATGGACCGTTTAAACGCTAGCGCACTTTCAAGAATTTCTCCCCATAGGCCATAATGTAAAAGAAATCTTTATTTTATCCCTGTAGAAAAACTGTAAGTCCTATACACATCAAAATCAATACAGATCTTGCGACGGTGGTTTATAACATGTATACCCAATTTGAGCTCAATCGAATGTACCGTTTAAACGCTAGCGCACTTTCCAGAATTTTCCTCCATAGGCCATAATGTAAAAGAAATCTTTGTCGTAGCCCTGTAGAAAAACTGTAACTCCTATACACACCAAAATCAATACCGGTCTTGCGACGGTGGTTTATAACCTATATACCCAATTTGTGCTCAATCGCATGCCCTGTTCAGGAGCTATCGTGTTCACTCACATACACACAAACACACATACACACACACATACATACATACATACATACATCTCGTAAAAGTAGCATAAATGGATTCAGAAGCCCTCAAAACGTGTCAAAACACCAAAATCTCGAAGTCGAATTTTTTCATGATTACAATACTTTCCTTACATGGTACATGTTCGGAAAGTAAAAATCATTAAAAATGGAAGAATGGAAGAAATGAAGTTAAAGACGTGCGTGCGGTTTGTACGTAAAGGCTGAACAGGAAGTCGGATTTTTTTTTTTTAGAAACAACAAAAATTTTAGTTAAAAAAGTCACCGTTAGAGGGCGCTGACATGCGACAGATTCAGCAGTATTATGCAAATTCAACTTGCAATGAAAGACCGTGATCCAGGGTGGCCTGCACGATCACCCGACCTCACCCCGGCTGACTTCTGGTTTTGGGGCTACTTGAAGCCGCTTGTGTACCGTTCATCTCCTTCAGCACTAGCTGAACTGAAACATTCTATCTGTCGGGGAGTTTCTGCAATTCATTGCGACCTGTTGCATTCAGCTGTAACAGGTCGCCTTACTTGTGTCGTAGAATGTTCTGAAGGTCATGTTGAACATTTGCGCCAAAATAAATGAATGAAGCGTACTGTTGTCCTACTCATTGTGTTTCGGGTCGTAAGCGCCCTCTACCGATGACTTTTTTAAGTAAAATGTTTGTTGTTTCTAAAAAAAATCCGGCTTCCTGTTAAGCATTTACGTACAAACCGCACGTCTTTAACATCATTTCTTCCTTTTTTTATGATTTTTAAAGTTGTAACGAACTTTTGGCGCACCCGGTATGAATTTTCTTATTTTTGGGGGGGGGGGGGGGGGATTGCCCTCTCTTGCCCGTAGGAAGTTATGCTTATGGTTTCATGTGACGACAATTCTCTTTCAGTTTCAACAGGGAGCCGCCAGTAGCTCTCTATTCTAAAACAAAGTAAGGGCCGCTGTCAAAAGCTTGTACGCCTATCTCCTCCTAAACCGTGGGGATTTGAGTTTCGACTAAGGTGCCCACAGATTCGAAAAATTCCGAGGAACCTGCAAAGCTGACTTAAATTTCGAAAATCGAATTATTTTAGAAGATATTAATAAAAAACTGAAAAAAAGAAGCATAATGGTTGCCAGATTTGGCATAAAATCATTCATTCCTTTGCAACAAAGCGTTTCAAAGTATCTAGAATCGCGTGAAATTTACAAACATGCGTTAGAATGACGCCCATTTTACGCCAAAATAAAAAATTATGAAATAAGTAACTCAAAATGTGTTACGCAAAGTTGACCATTTTCAAATAGTAAGTTCGCTTAGACAACAGGAGTTTAGAATGAGCGATGATTCGTTTTTCCAAAACAGAATAACTAATATCTTGAAAATGAAAAATAATTAAAATGCAGATTATTTTAAAGCCGGTTCTCGTCCAGCTGGATTATTGGCTACCAGTAGAAATATTGGGCGGCGTTCACTATGCCATTATAGCAGTTACAGTACACTTAGGATATTGGCTAGCGCGACGAGATGGTATCATTCGTGGTGCTAAGTACGCCAATCTGCAAACGATTATGTAAATGAAAATATGGATAACGGTGTTCCGGTAACCTTAAATGAACAGTCATTATAGGTTGTGAGCATGTGTAAATCGCCCACTGATGAAAAATCGCTATGGGTGGCAAGCTATCCTATCTGTTCTGTAGCTTTTATTAACTTTACATGTACGCAAGTCGCCTAATAATGAAAAATCGCCATGGGTGGCAAATTCAAAGGGTGTCCAAAAGGTTTTACATTATTAAAAATACAGCTGAAACAGATGTTCTGATTTTATTATGCTTTAGCTCCTAATTAATATAACATTTGAATGGCAACATTGAAAATCATTGTGTTTCTGAGGAGTGCCAATCATTTTTCCAGCGATTATAAACGGAGTCCACACTCTAGGTGTATAGCTCAGGACCCGTACAACACGGATTCCCATAACAAAATATCTTCCGTGTTATGAGGGCGAGTCTTTGGGCCTTGGCCCCTAGTAGGGTAAAAAAAAAAAAAAAAAAAAAATATTTTATTGGTTCAATAAAAATTGCGAAACCGAATCATTTTGTCCAATCAGCAAAATTTCTGCTAATTTAAGGAAATAATTTGCTAATTTAACGGAAGTTCCGTTAAAGCCAACAAAATGATTCGGTCGAAAGAGCGCCAACCCAATTTTTGTTCAATCAACAAAATTTTGTTTGATTAGAGAGAGACAAAATATCATTTTCCGTGTCTTCTTTTCGAAGGTTCCAAATCATTGCGAGAGAGTTCCTTTAAAAAGCTTATAATTTCAATGAGTCGACAAACATTGGTACGGAATAATAAATATGGTCATTCAAAATCGAATATAGTTATTGAAGGTCATCTAGAACTCGATTTGTGTGATACGTTTGCGAGAGAAATGAGCATTGACATTCATACAAAGTATGGACAACCTTTGGAAAGTTGAGGGCCGATTATTAGGATGTTAGTGAAGTCGCAGGCCGTATAATTGGGATTTATAAGAGATTTTGAATTATGTATATGGTTTTTATATGGAGTTTCAATATTTTCGGCGGGACAGATCAAAAGCCGGGGCGGGCCACATACTGCCCGCTGGCCGGAGGTTGGCTATATGTGGTTTACATCCAAGTTTAGTGGAATATAAATTCTGGTGTTACAAAACCACGAGGACCTTTTTACCCTCGAAACTCTATTTACCAGAACTATACTAACGGCGGAGAGAGTCTAATTTTATTTATTGATACATAAAATTTCCCATTCCGATAATCACTTCAAGCTTTGGTTAGTTCATCCTGAGTCGAACCGGTGTGGTGGTTAGAACGCTTCGCCTACCACGCCTTGGGCCCACGGATCGGTACCAGTCGCGGAAGCTAGATGGACGCAGTTTAAATGTAACTTGAAATTTTTACGTACGATAACAGATGGCAGCACTAGAGTTCAAAGAAAGGAGGAAGAAATCTCAGCAGGCGAGAGACGCTGAAGCTATGACGCCACAATCCACTTTTCCCCCATATGTTGGGGAGCGTGACGGTCAGTGCTCTACCCGAATTCAGTGCTTTTACCCCATTCCGAAAGTGCCCAACGTGCCTAAAGAAGTTTTCATTTCGATATAACAGAATCTATTCCAAGCTCCATAGAGTGAAAAAGCATATGGAAAATAAACGCAAGGAGAATATTTGAGGCGAAATATCCTTTACTATCTCTAGCATTAACTTAACAACAGCAAAGAAAGAAAATAAAAAAAGACCTCCATAATTGTTATTTATTTCTTCTAAAGAAGAGGACGTATATATTATATATTTCTCCCCCACCCTCCCAGGTGGGCGCTTGCAAATCCATTTCACACCTGAGCCCCTTCGAAGACGTTTTTCCCGCCTCGCAGCGGTGCTTTGGGGAGAAGAGAAACTCCCGGCGTGCTACAGAACCTGAGAGGGCGAGAGGGTGTACTTCTTAACGGTTTTCTTTTCAACACATTTTCCACCTCTTGTAAATTTATTCGTTTACGCCTGGGTGACATTTAAGTTTTTATTATTTACTTTTAGACTTTTTTTTTATGAGGAATGAACGAAAGAAGTATTTCTCAGAAAATTGAAAGGCCTAAAAGGGACTTTTTTTTTTTTTAAACATTTTTCAACAAGATTGAGAAGTGTTTATGGTTTCGGTTTGTCTATTAGTCCGTGCTGACTGCCGTCAGTAGTCATCAATGGCCAGGAAATTAATGTTAAGTTATTCCTATGTACTGTTCTGTGGAACCCTTTTAAAATCGGTAGCATTGAGAGCTCTTTTTTGTAGGAGCACCCAGAAGAATTATAATACATCACATTCTCTATTGGCAGCCGTAATTTTAAAGTACATTTGGTACTTTATTTGTATTTTTTCAAACAAAATGGACCTATGTTACATAATTAAGGGCAAAATTTATATTAATGACTATGTCATTTTATCTCTCAACACCCTTTATTGAAAAATGTGTCCCAAAAATGCGACATAAAAGTATGCAACATAATTTTACATGTATTTAAATACTATTAGTTCACAACAGCTTTCATCTATTGTTACACTATTTCGTAAGCTGTAGAATAGGCATCCCATGTATTTTTCTATCAATAGGTTACAATCCTAAAAATTTCAACATAGGGTTACCAGGCGAAATACGCGAAAGATGCGAGATAAAATGACAGAGTCCATTAATATCGTTTTAATAGGGCAATCATGAAACTAAAAAATGAGGGGGGTTCAGGGGGATCTCTCCCTGACGAGACTCGAACAGCTGAGTTTTATGTTCTTTCCGCGATCCTGCATACAGTGTCCTGTACTCTACTGAAAGCGGTATATGCAGCATTTATAGTTCTTTCACGGGAGTGGCTAAAAGAATTCCTATACATTACGCTCCATGGGCAGTCCTTCTTGAAAGCTTATTTTAGAGATGTTCGGCTGGTTCTAACAACACTGAAAGGATGTAAGTTTTTAAGAATTACAAAATAAAGCTCGTAGACACCATCAACATAGTGTCTGTATCACTGATAGTTCTACAGTAACTTTCAAAAGAATTTCAATGAATCACGACGTCACTATGACAGTTAAGCGACATCTCAATGCCTAATTGCATCGATAATTCGAAATGTAAAATAATTTTAATATTTATTCAAAAATTTTTGAAAATTTTAGAATGTTTGTGTGCGGGAGACGTTTAAAAATTTATAACGTGTCACTTTTTGTAAATGAACTAGAGGAATGTTTTCTTAACGGAGTCTTATTTCCTGCTTTATTGTGAATATTTTTTTCAGCTCGCATTGTATTGAAAAATGCTCACAATCAATATTTAAATATTCACGGAAAGACTATTAAAGCGTGTTATTCATTATTTTGGGACACCCTGTATAAACGTGTATATACTTATTGCATTGCGCTTGAATGTCTCTGAACCACCATAAAGCTTAATGTATAGAACTTCTTTCGTGGGCTTCTCTAAAAAGACAGATCAATTCAACATACGTTATTTTTGATAGAGAGCAATTTCTTCTCAACGTAGATCTATTTTATTTATCCCAAATAAATGAATGTTTCTAAAATACGTAGCTGTCTCTCTAACGGCCTGGAATTTTGGTCGGTTTTCTTGAGTTGTAACGTGAATAGACTTTTGAAAACCTTAAAAAGTCTTTCTACGAAGACACCCATGAAAGGGTGTCGAGCATATGCAATAACACAAAAACTTAAAAGTAAAATACGATGAGAACAAACGAACGAACCTGAAAATGAGCACCTGAAAGAATTCAAACGGAGAGTCTTGTACTTGAATGCTTTCAGGTGCTCCTGTAAAAAGAATTATTCACGTTATGTACACGAACTTTTCTAATGATGGCACTAGACATGCATTTATGAATTTCGTAGCAACCTATACCTGTTGACAATGGGAACAGAAATGCAAGGACGGACAGACAAACGGAAATACTAAACATTTTTTTTTTTTCAACGAGTGAGCATTTGACGATTAGGCGCTGTCCATTACCATTAGGTGGTATTATTAGGAGGTATTGTGGCCATTTTATTATGCGGTCACCCAGAGGGTGGCCAGTGTTAACCCTATAAAAGGACGAACAAATTGACATCCGGGATTTGAACCCTAAGGTGTGATAGAATGATTCCTAAGCAGCTGGCTGTGCGGCACAGCCATCTGCGTCAAAAAAAAGTCTCTCGATCTGTGGCATGCGATGAACGTTACGATCGTCCACCCTCTTGCTGGTAGTTAAGTCGAGCGATGGCAACGGCTGCCCTTTTTCCAGCATGGGGCAATCTATCCAGCTGTTCTCGCGTTCTTCCATTTTTCAGCAGATGTCAGTGCTGTTAAAAAGAATCGTGACCCTTTTTGGACGGGAAAGGACGTGCTATAAAGTAAAGGATTCTCGTGGAGCTACGTCACCCGCCACTCTTTTTATAGAAATCCAATCTATTCTTCGTGACTGGCAACAGTCAAAACGTCCGAGTTGGGTGTTCCCAGAGCGGGAACACTGCGCGTTAAAGGGTTAAAGGAAAAAAGCTATTTATTTCGCGAATGAGATAAATCCACTTCATAACTTTCATTTTATTCACAGAAAGCAACCTTCCCACCCGGCACTAAGAAACCTATTTCACACCTGCACCCCCTCCCGAAAGACGTTTTTCCCGCCACACAACGATGTATCGGGGAGAAAATTAAAAAAAAAAGGAAATCTTCAGGTTGACAAAACCACCATAAGGGAAAAAGAAATTTACCAGCTTTTACTTTTTTTTTTTTTTTTTTTTTTTTTTCAAGCATTCAACCACCTCTTCATTCATTCTTTTACTTTACCGTCGCGGTTCAGTTAAAACTTGTTTTTTTTTATCTGGTCTTTTCTCGTCGGGAATGGAACGATGGAAATATTTTCCATGAAACATTCAGGAGTTCGAGGAGAAAAAATAGTGGTGTTTCTGCTCAGCTTGTTTATCATGAAGTTTTGGAGGGATTTTTTTCCCCTATGCACGAGGGAGAAAATTTCTTTGAAAGAATAGATTAGCACGCCCATAAATAAAGTATTACTTTTGTCATGGGGCTTGGAATTTGAATATTTTTTTTTTTTTTTTTTTTGAAAATGTACTATTTTCACGCACTTTTAAGGTACGGTTACGTTGCTCCATTACGATCCTGACTAAAGACTTTTAATGACTATGTCATTTTATCTCTCACCCCCTTTATTGAAAATTGCCCCAAAAATGTATCCCAAAAAAGCGGCATAAAAGTATGCGACATAATTTTACATATATTTAAATACTATTCGTTCACAACAGCTTCAATCTATTGTTACAGTATTTCGTAAGCTGTAGAATAGGCATCCCATGTATTTTTACTTTCCGAACATGTACCATGTAAGGAAAGTATTGTCATCATGAAAAAATTCGACTTCGAGATTTGGGTGTATGGACACGTTTTGAGGGCTTCTGAATCCATTTATGCTATTTTTACGAGATGTATGTGTGTATGTGTGTGTGTGTGTATGTGTGTTTGTGTGTATGTGAGTGAACACGATAGCTCCTAAACGGAGCATTCGATGGAGCTCAAATTGGATATATATGTCATAAACCACCGTCGCAAGACCGGTATGGATTTGGGTGTGTATAGGACTTATAGTTTTTCTTTAGGGCTACGCCAAAGATTTCTTTTACATTAGGGCCTATGGGGAGACATTCTTGAAAGTTCGCTAGCGTTAAACGGCGCATTCGATGGAGCTTCCATTCGGTATATATGTTTGAATGATTCATCGATTCAAATTGATTTAAATGCTTGGTCATGATCTCAATCGTAAGTGTTCGGAAAGTTGAGTGGAGACACTTCAGATTTTTTTCAAAATGTATTATTTTCACTCACTTTTAAGGTACAGTTTTGATGCTACACTGTTAAAAATAATCTGAAAATTCAGGATAATTCCAGCCTTAATTTCCAGGAAAATGACCGCTTTCCCCAACAATTGGTAATTTTCCGTTAAACGAAGGAAAACGATTGGAACTTTTGGAAATTTCTTGTGAAAACGGTCATTTTCCGTTTTTGGTTTAGTTTTTTAAGTTTTGTAAGTAGCTTTGAGAAATGGATTTTCGTTGGACATTTTAGATGTATAAAAATATTGACACCTAACGCCCTCTCACGAGTTATTAAAAATTAAACTATAATGAGTAATTAAAATTTAAACTATAATTAATTACTTTTTTTAAGAAGAATTCCCTTTCATAACAAAGAGTATTTCAAAACACATTCATAAATGTACAGGACTGGGTAGAAAATAATTTAAGTGATTATTATTAATATTACTGCAAACTGAGAACTAAAAATCAAGGTGTATTTTCTTATATTTTTAGCAGCCAATGTATTTCTTTTCCGATTTTCAGTGCTTGCAGCAATCTGTATGGAAATCTAAACTAATGACTAATAGCTAAAGAGTAAATGTTTTTACTAACTACGTACATATGTGAATATCGAAATTAATTTCTTGCTAATCCAATAATTGGACTATGTTGATCAT